>CATKHU010000278.1:0-16541 GCA_949752735.1 Lumbricus terrestris
ATATTGAAATTATCATCGTGTCTGTCTGTCTGTCTGTCTGTCTGTCTGTCTGTCTGTCTGTCTGTTTATCGATAGCGAATTGAGGACGCTAGCTGAAGCTTTGAGACAAGTTAGCGATTATAAGGACATAGAAAGAGGTGAAGAGTACGAGGAGGAAAAGAAGAGGCGGGAAAGTTCGAGGAGGAAGGCGAGGAGGAGAAGAAAAGAGGGAGGGGTGGACGAAGAAGAGAAGAAAAAGAAGGAGGGGTGGACGAGGAGGAAGAGTAAGAGAAGAAGGAGGAAGAAGATGAGAAGTAGGAAAAAGAGGAGGAGGAGAAGGAGAGGCAGACGAGGAGGCGAAGCAGGAAGAAGAGGAGATGGAGGAAGGGGATGATATACTTGAGTATTCGGGTCCTTTGAACGAGCAATTTGCCGTCCAATTGTGCTTGTTCGAGTTCTTCGCTGTGCCTGGTCACCGCGCGTCTTCACCGTCATATCCGGTGGCGCTAATGGCAGCGCAACTTCCGGGTCGTGACTTCACACGACTCCGCATAGATGGTGCGCATCGCAGAAAAAGACCGCGTGCATGAAAAGCGCGCCCTCTCTGCATGTATGAATAAATTATATTCATTTGGCTGTCAATTGGCGCCATGCTGAGAGAGACATGTGACAGACAGACAGACAGACAGTCGGACAGACAGACAGACAGGCAGGCAGGCAGACAGACAGACAGACAGATAGACAGACAAACATCGTCATCGGCAGCATGAACAAACACCATGGGCTGAGTTTGGTTTCAGTTCTTAGAGTGGGGGCTAAATTTTTTGGGGCGGAGACTTGATCCTGAACGAGCGGCATAATTTATATTCGCCTTAACAAGGAGATGCAGTTTATTTGCAATACATGCATGCGTGTCTGAGACAGTTACAGGCGGTCAAACAGACAAAGACAAAGACATGTAGAGATATCGATGCATATACATGTATATACATCATCATCTGTCAAAGAGAGATGCTCGATATACATCAATGGTTCGCAGCTTCCTCATCATCGTCATCGCCATCGTCATCGTCATCGTCGTCATCGTCATCGTCATCGTCACCATCATCATCGTCGTCGTCATCATCGTCATCGTCATCGTCATCTTCATCATCATCATCATCATCATCATCATCATCATCATCATCATCATCATCATCATCATCATCATCATCATCCACTGAGACATGGCGAGTTTCTTTTGAAAAGACTCTTTAATATACGATTCAACTAGAATTCTGGACGTAGCCTATACAGCCAGTTTAGCAGAGTTTACAGGCATGCATCTCAATCATCACCGCCATCATCATCGCCATCGTCGTTGTCATCATCATCAGCAGCAGCAGCAGCAGCAGTAGCAGGAGCAGCAACAGCAGCGGTGGCGGCTGCAACATCGTCATCATCATCGTTATCATTATCATCATTATAATCATCATCATCATTATCGTCATCATCGTCATCGTCATCATCATCATCATCATCATCATCATCATCATCATCATCATCATCATCATCATCATCATCATCATCATCATCATCATCACCACCACCACCACCACCACCACCATGCACCACCACCACCACCACCACCACCACCATCATCATCATCATCATCATCATCATCATCATCATCATCATCATCATCATCATCATCATTATCATTATCACATAATATTATGTTTGTGTCATTACCAGAATGGTTACTAACAGTGTATATGAACCCATATCATAGTCTTCACCAAGATGCTAACAACCATCAAAGTTATTGACATCATCATCAACATCACTACTATCATCATATCCATCATCATTATCATTTCAGTCTTCGTAGTAATTGCTGTCGTCATCATCAGTCATCATCAACAAATATTGGAAATCCTATAGACGACGAGGCGCTGCTAAGAGCAGCCTCACCCATGGCAACGGGCGTTGGCATAGCGACATGTCTGCGGACGATAATTAAGTTTCCCGCACGAAAAGATTCAGTCGAAGCTCCTTAATTCATCGTAATGGCGGACGTAATTTCTCTAGCGCAGCAATCTTTTAGTCCCGCAACAGCGATCACAGCGCGCATAATCTCGAACGCAACCGAAATCGATAAATATTATTACTATTCATCCGTGCGTCGAGACTATCACGCATGCGTGCACCGTAGTGATAGGGGCGCCATTTATATATATATATATATATATATATATATATATATATACTGGCCTAGTTAGCTACACCGGTAAGCGGGAGCTGCATTCGTCTGTTGGTTGCAACGGACTGCGGTTCAAGCCCCGGGCTGGGAGTTGACATTTAGAGATTTAGATATCTCGGGCTAGCACGTGTGGGACGCAGGGGCGCAAGCTGCTGCGGAGCGACCTTGGGCAAGTTGCTTACCCATCATTGTCTGTGGGGAAGGCAACGGGAAACCACCTCACTCATCTCATCCCCAGGGGCGTATGCCAATGAACCTGCCTTCGGGCAGAGCACCATCATCATCATCATCATATATATATATATATATATATATATATATCGGAGGAAGGCAGATAAATGTACACAGACGGACAGAGAGTGAGAGACAGACGTACAGAGAGAAAGAAAGACAAGTAGAGAGACAGATTAGGACAGTTATCGGACAGGACTGAGGCGATTAAATCGAGACTGATGCAGCCAGACAGATGAGAGAGAGAGAGAGAGAGACAGACAGACAGACAGACAGACAGACAGAGAGACAGAGAGAGACAGAGAGAGAGATAGTGAGAGAGAGAGAGAGAGAGAGAGAGAGAGAGAGAGAGAGAGAGAGAGAGAGAGAGAGAGAGAGAGTAAGACAGAAAGAGAGTAAGACAGAAAGAGAGTGAGAGAGAGAAAGAGAGAGAAAGAGAGAGAGAGAGAGACAGACATACATAGACAGACAGAGACAGAGACAGACAGAGAGACAGAGACAGACAGACAGAGAGACAGAGACAGACATAGAGACACATATGCACACACATATGCACACACAGTAAGGCAGACGGACCAATATATTCAGACGGCTGACTCTGATCTTACTCAGCGCAGTCTCGCGAGAATTGTTCGAGACGACAGATGGCGTGTGCCATATTGGGGTCACGCTCTGCTGACCCCAGAATAGGGCGAACCCAGGGGACCAGCAGACTAGGGCGAATTAAATCCACGCCACAAACCTCCCTTAATCAATTCATTTAAATATAGAACCATCCTTAATCAATTCATTTACATAGTCAGATCAATGGCTGTACTTCGTAAACACTTGCGGTGATGGTTTGTTTATTCTTGGTGTTTACATTAAACACAATCTGTCATAATAAAGATGATCAACGGCACCCTCCTCTTTTCTCCAGACTTGAGACTGGCACTGATGTTTAAAAGCGTCTATAGACTAATGCTAACACAATGATATCCGGTGTTGGCTTGGTAGCTTTTCTGCAGTTAAAATCGATTAAACTAAAAACATTAAGTAAAATTAATGGAATCAAAAAAGGAAAAAAATTGTTTCAAATCCGAATCAATTTTACTGCTTTGTTCTGGTCTTCATGTTCGCCAAATTTAGTCGCGAAATTTAATATAGCTCAGTCACACAATTGTATTTTTATTTATCTCTTTCTATAGCGCCCCTTCAAGCTCGCTACACAGAGTCGCTCCCGATTACAGCGCGGACACTGCATCGGAGTTTCACCCCGAAGCGCCAGAGCAGTTGCGAGTGAAGAACTTGCAACGTTAAGATCAGCGAACACCTTGAGGTCCATACGCGGTGGCGACTTGAGATGGATTCGAACCTGGAACTCTCCGGCTGCAAGGCACCGACGCCATCACTACACCATCGCGCCTCACATAATTATTCACGAACATGCAGCAAACATTAAAAAAAACTACTAAGAGTTAGTTTGCGACAAAAAAGCGTCAACGGTTGAATGTCTGACAGCGCAGCATTTAAACCAAACGCACAATAATGTTTTCATGTTTTCGCGTGACTATAAGAAAGACGAGAGGTGAATTATTATAGGAGAATGAAAGGACTGAAGTTGTGCAGAAGAGAGCGTTTTTGTTTCTTATTATATTGAAAGAATAAATTAATAAACAATTAAATAGCCTCACATCCCTCGCTCAGAATAAAACTGGCGACAACTATAACTATAATTATCCGCCAGGCACACCTTTCAAACTTCCTATGCTAACTCTGCAGTAAACCTTTACGACAACATAATCACTTTTGAGCCATATTATAAATTTGTCGAATAATTGTTATAATTGAATGCGAAGTTGTGCTGTTAATTAAGGTGTTTCATGATCTTTAAGGTGCATCATGGTTATGTCAGGACCACACCATGCACCGCAAGTCCGCAACCTATAGGCTAATGGATATATCATATGCATGGCAACACAGCCTATGCAGGAGGCTCACCTAGCGAGATTGTAAGACTCCTTGCGAGTCTCCTGTGCAACCAAATGTAAACTATTATACAAAGATTATATATATTGCGTATGCGCTGCTTTATTATATTTGCAAACTTTTGTTTCTTTTGGTTCTTGGATTGCATGGTTGCTAAATAAAATGATTTGATTTGATTTGTTAGTCACGCATTCACAATTTTCTTTACGTTATGCTAATTGATAACTAATTAGCTAATCTAGACCAGTGTGAGAATTGTGGAAAAATAACTGCATGGGGGTTGGACCATTATCAAATTGGAATTTGGGTGTGAAAACAGACTTTACTATGGGGCTCAAAGAAAGACTGGGGATTGAAACCCCGCCCCCGGCAATTCTCACCCTCATCTATAGGCACGATGTATATGTAATGCTTTATGTAACTATTTTCCTGCCTTATATCTTAGTGTGCTTGATACATCTGGACCAATAAAAAAATTGATTGATTGATTGATTGATTATATATATGCTGTTGCACAGCGTACAACATGTCTTTAAGCGAAATCGCTTCATCAAATTTATCAAATTTAAATATGAATATGAAAATGAATTATTTAATTTCGGTGGGGTTTTGAAACACCAAATCACATCCCTAAATAGGGCCATGGATCCACTCTTGCTTTATTCGTTTTCTCTCATGCGGTTCCATTCGGTAGAAGCTCTGCGAATTGGCTCCATCTACTGAACGCGGTTGGATATAAAAACCATGGCGTCGTGCTCTTGCGTTTGTGCGCGCGCTTGTGCATACGTGTCACATCGTATTTCTATCATTCTGTCTGTGTCGACAACTTCGACAAGTCAATCAGCCAGCCAACCAGCCAGCCAGTCACTCACTCTCTCGCTCGCTTACTCACTCACTCACTCACTCACTTACTCACTCACTCACTCACTCACTCATTCACTCACTTAATCATCCACTCAGTCAGTCAGTCAGTCAGTCAGTCAGTCAGTCAGTCAGTCAGTCAGTCAGTCAGTCAGCCAGCCAGTCAGTCAGTCAGTCAGTCAGTCAGTTTGCGATTTCCTTTTTTACATGCATGGCTGCTTGTCTGCTCGTCTGTCTATCGTCTGTATACATATATACCGGTACTTTCTTTCTTTTTACCCATCAGTTCTTCTTTTGCTTCGATGCCAATTATATAATTATGACATTGTTCCATATAACAATCTATGCGCTTCAACTGCCAACTCACTTCTTATCTACCGTATACCATGCATGCAGCTCAACTCAACCTCTCCACACGCCCTCTCAGTCCATCCCTCACCCAGTCATCATCAGCCAACACTCACCATCGAGCGTCCATACTTCGTCCCCCACCCCTCTCCTTCCCTCCTCGGCCTTCCTTCTGCCCACTGCCTTCCCCTCCTTCCCTATTCTCTTCAAGACAATTAACGTGGACATTAGAGGACAGTCTGTCTCCCACTGTCCACTGTACGTCCACCCCATCCGTCCTGATTCCTAACTCTTTGTCCCCGCTGCTGCTGCTGCTGCTGCTACTGCTGCATCAGACGCTGCAGCTATCTCGTCCATCCATCATATAACTCCTCCCCTCTCCACAGCAACCCATCTCTGTAGCCTGCACTCCTCTCCTCGTCCTTATCGACACTCTCTCATTAAAGATCTCTCTCTATCTCTTTGTCTGTCCGACTGTCTGTGTCTGTCTGTGTCTGTCTATTCGTCTGTCTGTCTATTCGTCTGTGTCTGTCTGTTTGTCTGCCTGTGTCTGTCTGTGTCTGTCTGTGTCTGTGTCTGTCTGCATGTCTGTCTGTCCGTCCGTCTGTTTATCTGTCTGTCTGTCTGTCCGTCCGTCTATCTGTCTGTCTGCCTGTCCGTCCATCCATCCGTCTGTCTGTCTGTCTGTCTGTCTGTCTGTCTGTCTGTCTGTCTGTCTGTCCCTATAACTCCTCTCGTTCCCCGCCCATCCATCATCAATCTTTCTATTGGCTGCATGGCTTGTCCTCTACAATACTTCTCGGTTTCCTCTGTTCTTTCTTCAGACTCAATGGCTGCCTCTTGTGTAAGGACTGACAATATATATGCATCTATACATATATACATTTATATACATATACGTGTATATATAAATTACATATGCACGTGTGCTATTGACTGTATTCAAGTGTGTTTATATATATACCAGCCTATTATAAGTGTATATATATACTATATTACGTGTGCCACTAATGTCCGTGAGTAACTAAACATATACCATCCATAATTGATGACATTTAAGCACTTCGATGCTCCCTGGATATGATAAAATTATATCTAGAAGCGACATTTACTTCGTTTTTATACTTGACGACAATGTATACATATATTTATATCCATTACGTATAGACATACGTATATATATTCAGACTTATATATATATATATATATATATATATATATATATGATAATGAATAGGCCTCGTGTAATCTTACGTTGAATGAATACGTATTTATCAAATACAGATATATCGACTGTCCGTGTATTACACAGCTGCAAGTGCTCGAACGGTATAATACCAGTGCATTGTATACATGATGGCATCATATTATGCAGATATATTTGCTATGCGAATTGATAATGGCACGTTCTATGTATATACTACATTAAATCGCAAATATACACATAATAGTATACAATAACGTATATATATAAAGACTCTCTTATATATATATATATATAGATTATGAAGATAAAGAAGATTTATATATATATATATATATATGGGACGAAGAGGAATTATATATATATATATATATATATATATATATATATATATATATATATTAAGAAGATAAAGAAGATTTATATATACATATATATGGGAAGAAGAGGATATATAGATATATTTACACATATATATGCTACTATAGTTTATATATATAATGAAGTGACGCCCCGCGGCGTGTTGCTTTCGGTGTCGTTTGGTAGGGGGTGCGGGGAGGGGTGGCGTCCTCCGTTACCAAGGCGACAGCATGCGCGCGTCTGCGGATGACGGGAGCATTAGTTGCTGAGACAGGCTGAGATGGATTGAAAGAGGGAGGGAGGGAGGGAGGGAAGGGGAAGGAGGGATGGAAGGAGTGGGATGGGGAAGGAGATGGTTGTAGGGCTTCGATGTCGTATTAGATTCGACGGCGGAGAGGATTATGAAAGGACGCGAGAAGCAGAGGAGAGGATGGAAGAGAGGAGGAGGACGAGGAGGAGGAAGAAGAGGAGGACGGGAGGAAGGAGAGAAGGAGGAGGGAGAGGACGAGGACGAGGAGAAGAAGAAGAAGAAGGGAGAGGTGGAGGTGGTGGTGGTGGTATGGAGCGGAATGGGGGAGTGTAGAGGAGGATTAGAGGGCGAGGAACGGAAGAGGAAAAGATGCGGAGGGGAGAGTGTCAGAGAGGATTATGCACGAAGGGAGGGAAGGAGGGAGGGAAGGAGCACGTGGAGACGGAGAGCTGGAAGAGGATGATGAAGAGGATTTAACGGGCGATGTAATGGCGGAGGGATTCCGCAAAGTAATGCCGTGAACATGATGTTTCCGCAGTGCATTATTATACCCATATATAAATATATATATATATATATTTATATACGAGAACACATAATAGTTATATATTTACACACACACACACACACACACACACACACACACACACACACACACACACAGACACGGCCGCACGCACGCACACACGCGCGCGCATACACGCGTAAGCGCACACAGTCACACATATATACAGATGGAATATGTTATATATAGCATACAGAATGAAGATGATTTTATACTTGTACATATATATTGTGTATATTATGTGCAATACATGTATACATTGCTCGCATGTATACAGGGTGCATACTATTCGAAGTCAAACAAAATGATATCGATTCATCTGAATAGCTATAATAACTCGAATAAACGATTGAATTCGATTAACTGTAGGCCTATTCACTGAATAGGACTGTATCGAACATTCACTTAGTATTCGCCAATAGTGCACGGCCGAATAGTGGATCAAATAATCATTCGGTATTCGGCCGAATAGTACAAAAAAAATTGCCCACTTTATATATTCGTGTTCGGCCGAATATATCTATAATCACTATAGTCACCTATATATTCGGTAAATAGCCATATAGATACACTGATCTATCAAAACGTGAGAAACTTTTAAAATCCTATAGTCACTTATTCAGTTTAGGCCTACTATAGAGTACACAATCTTTCAAAAAACTCCAATCATTCCAGATCCCGGATGTGGTTAAATGAGAGCGAGGATGCGCTTGAATTAAACCACGGTTTAAAAATCCGTGCATAATGCAGCGAAGAAATGTGTTTATTTTTGTCGCCAGGTTCAACTGCATGCATGAGACTCGATCCATTGGCGGCATTTATACCTTAAAAGTGTCTCTTAAGAGTTAACTGTCTTCTAACATATATTAGCCGCATATTTCTTTAAAATGTTGCTTGCAATGTCATCGTCAGGACTCATTTGCATTCTTGTCTATTCTGCGCTTTTTTCGTGATTTCTTTTTATCCTTTTCTCCGTCCATCAACCAGTCCATCATCAACTTTCTTGGTCTTCCTGCAATGGTTTCTTTCCCTCCATTCTTCTCTCGAGTACTATATCCTCAAGAGCAAGTCTCCCCTCAACATGTGACCCAGCTGGTTCATCTGCCTCCTCCGCATTATTATAGCAATCAGCGATCTTTCTTCTTGCACCAGTTGAAGCAACTCCTCATTGGTTTTGTAGTCCATCCAACTAATCTTGACCATTCTTCTCCACAACCACTTTTCAAAAGCCTCAAGTCTTTCCACTTCTGCTTTTCCCAAAGTCCATGTTTCTGCTCCATCTAGCGCCATGCTCCATATATGAGGCTTTTAAACTATAAGTGTTCATTTATGCTAAAGTGTAAACATTATAAGTGTTCATTTATACTAAAGTATAAACACTATAAGTGTTCATTTATACTAAAGTATAAGCACTTATACCTTAATGCAAATTTATGCAAAATTTTCAAATGATGGCGAGGTCAGTGAACATGCGTGTGTGTGTGTGTGTGCGTGCGTGTGTGTGTGTGTGCGTCGGTGCATGTGTGCTAATGGTTCACACTTGAGTACTTCACTTGTTAATTAAACTCGCGTCGCCGACTTAGGGCACACGCGATCTCCTTTATGAGCCACCAACTTTCATCAACCCTAGAGGGCAGTCACCCCACGCCCTCTGGAACCTGTTCTTCCATCCCATTCATTTCACCCCACTCCCCCATCCCCCCAACTACTGCACGGTCCATGGCAACCCAATCCCGCAATTTACCGTTCTAACTGTACGCGCAATTCTTCCGCTTCGCCGTTTCTTCCCGTTAGACCGCGTCAGCAGAGCGCGTCGGAAAATTAAGAGGAACCGGCGACTTCAAAGAGCGGCGGCAGGATCAAAGGATAGCAGGACAGGTGTCTTCCAGGCATCGTCGGTGGTGTCGTGGGATACTAGGAGTAGGTGGAGGGGGCCCTATAGAGTTCCAGGGCGGCGGCCCTTGGGAAGAATCGTCCGACGGTGATCGACAGCTTTCCCAGGATGGTTTACGTCGCGCTGTATTGACGACAACAAAGTGTTTTTCCGAACATTATTATAGTATACCCGTTCTCTTGCGTGCAGATCACAAAGGCAGGTGCGTTACACCTGCCCTCTATCGTGGGGCAAAAACCCTTCTCTCCGCCGACACGCTTTGTTAAGTTCGAGGCAATTTCGTAACTCTGCGCTTTTGGTCGTGCGCAGTGAACCGTGTATATAACCCACCGGCGACTTGACTATACTTCATTAAGGACTTCCCGAGAAGGGAAGCAACGTACGCATCCATCCGTCACGGGTCAGTGCCCAACCTGCGACATGGTTCGATACCCGTCTATTATACAACTCGCTGCGATAAAGTCGCATAACAAAAAAACAAGGAACTAATTTTTAAATAAAATGGTTTAAAAATATCACGACGTATAAAGAGCACTTGGGGCTCTATATATAAATTACGACCGGAAGGAAACGATAAATAACTAACATATAGCAATAAATTAAATAATTAAATATGATTTTTATTTTAAAACGTCCTTCACTACTTATAAATTACGGTAAAAAATTGTCGGAGGAGAAGCAATATCATAAATAAATAAATTTTGTAAGAACATCAATTAATTACTTTTGAAACAAGCAAACAGATGCAGTCGTAAATAAGTGCTGCAGTAGTAGTAGTAGAAACCACTTATCAACACACTGTGCGATTGCGCAGAACTGATTTTTAAAGCAGACCTTGAAGAACTAGATATTTGTGACATTTTCAAAATTCAAAATAAATCTAAAGTCGAAAATGATTATATTTATTATACATATATCATACAGTGACGTAGACAAGGGGGTTTCGAGGGTTAAAACCCCCCATTGGCCTAGGAAAAAGTTTTTAAAAGGTTATTTGTCCACTTAAATAAGAAAAAACAAAACAATTGCTTGTAGTAACAATTGTTTTTCTTACTTTATTCCCTTTGTTACTTCATTCCCTTTTTATTTACTGTGATACTGTTGGGTTGGTGTCAGAAAGGGCATCCGGCCAGGCCATAAAACCCCAAATCCCCCTATCAAAAATTCCTGGCTACACCATTATAATCATTTATGATACTGTAATCATTTTTTATATTTAATTATTTATATATAATAAAGTATTTGTGTATATTTGCCTCATATATATATATATACATATATACGAGTGTATATATAAGGCAAATATATAGTCGCGTAATTCTAGGACACAAAGCGCCCTCTGGGGCCTGCTAGGAGCCACTTAAAAATCACGCCATTTGTCTACGACCCTGTCCCGTCTTTCCTAATTAACAAAGGTCCCTGTCTTCCCACCCCAGCACTGTTTGCTACTTCGCATCCCTCCCACCCTGCGTGTGAAAGACAGACAACGCTATCGCACCGGATGCAATAAGAAAGCGATGCTGCAACCGCGTTTACCACTGCTACCGCTTTCTGTTTGGAAATGTCAATTTTAACAGTAAATTTCACCGAAGATATAATTATTTGTTCATAGGCGAATGTTTAGCAAAGCATGTTACAGGAACGTCTTAAAGTTTCAGATGAAATTCGTTTTCTCTTGCAATTAGTCTAAATCTGAAGTTGGTCTTTGAAGCTTTTTTAAACAAATGTGGAATTTGGAATTACAATTACATTTGCAATTACAATTACATTTGGAATTACAATTACATTTGGAATTACAATTACATTTGGAATTACAATTACATTTGGAATTACAATTACATTTGGAATTACAATTACATTTGGAATTACAATTACATTTGGAATTACAATTACATTTGGAATTACAATTACATTTGGAATTACAATTACATTTACAAATGGTTGATTTGATTGAAAGACGAATCAAATTGCTTTCTGAAACGGATCACGCAAGTGAATTTTCGTAAAAGCAAAACAAAAAACAAAATATGATTTCAAGACCTTTATTCAGAAATCGGGATTTCGTGTACACGAAATAGGCTACCGGCAAGTACTGCTCGAATTGAATCATCCAAAACTGAACTAAAATTCCAGGTCATTCAACTATATGTGCATGCCTCTCAAAATACGCAATTACCTACCAAAAGATTTCTGTTTCACTTATAATTACCGCTAAAAACCGTGTTTCGTCTATCTTTCGAATGCAGTTTTTTGCTAACTGTACCGAGATGGCAGAAAATATACAGTGCTTCTAAAAAAAACTGCAATGTAAGCTTTCAAACACAGATTTCAAGCATAATACTTGAGTACAGTGACAGTCGCTGAAACCGGTGGCAACCGGATCTGACAAAAGGACGTGGTTTGATGCGATAGTCCTCTGCTTCGGCGAACCTGTTAGCTCGCACCTGCTCCCGGGCGCCATTATCCCCGTCGGCTGCTGCGCACGCGCACTTGCACGGCTGCAGCGCGTCGGGCGTCAGTCGACAGAGAGCGCAGCTGTATGCAAATGAGGGAAGCCGTTTTTCTAGGAGCCCGGCTCCAGATAATAGCCCCGCAATTATTGACAAGACGCGGAGACGGAGACAGAAAAAGAGATCATTACGAACAGACAGAGGCAGGAAACCGAAGACAGAGGCGTACGAAGAGAGAAACACGGCGATGCGAAGGACAAACGGGCGGGTAGGGGAGAGTGGTTTGGACTACTCCACGCACCAAACAAAGACAACGCCCCTTCCCCTCCTTCCCTTGGGGACTCGGAGACAGAGAGCAGACCCTGCGTTCGGGGCAGAGGACCGAAGGGTGGGAGCGGTGTGTGGGGGTGGGGGTATGGAGACAAAGACGAGGGAGGGTACGTCGACGGCGGGGTGGGGTGGACGGCTTTAGAAATTCGGTGATGAATCGAAAACAATAAATCAGTTCGAGGCTGCAGCCATAAACGTCATCGCAGATCCCAATCACCCAACTCTTCTCCCCTACGGTTCTAGGATTCGAATTTTCCCATGCCTTCTTATGGGGAAGGGGGGGAAGGGAGGGTGTGATTTATATAAGTTGGGACGAAGGAAACTTTCCCAGCACACTTATTCCAACAATTTCTCATTGAAGGAACACATTTTCCCAAGCAATGTCGTTTTTGGGGAAGGGTGTTTGAAGTTTGAACGCCCCAGAAATGAAATAATGTAAAAAAATGAAATGATGCATTAAATAATCAACTAATCTTTCAGTCATGTCAGTCAGTCAATCGATTTATTTAGCGACCCTCAAAGTGTCAGAAGCGCAAAACTTATAACTCGCTCGTTTAATATTGATTATAACTTGACTTCTCGTTTGAATAATCAGGTGTCTAATCCGCTTCTTTTATGGAAAAAGACTCGGATTGTAACTGTTTATCTTAAAGTGACCTCCGATTGACGTCTTGTGAAAAGTGCGCTACAGAACTGGTCAGATTTGATTAGGGCTGCAGGTCCTAATTAAATAAGATTAAGTCAATGATTTCCACAATTCAACTTCTAATGAAAATAGATTTAATTCAATTAATTTCTTGAAAAACTGTTAAGATTGTTAAGTCACTGGGCTCCTTAATTGCAAAATGATCTGTTTTTTCCGCTCAAGTGTTGTGCATTTTGATCGATTGTCTTATTTAGGCCAACTGTTTACTCCGGAAATATTCGCTACTTTCCGTCAAAGGCAAATCTCGGTCGGAAATATTCAGTAGCCTACTTTCCGTCAAGGACATGCAAGTCACATAAGCTTGTATAGCGCCTTCAGTGAACTTTGTAAGAGCGCTAAACATGGCTATATATAGGCTAATCATAAATGCTTGTGATTTGCATACATATATAGATATATTTGTTAAGCTTTTCCCGCAAATACAAGCAGCCTGCCGTTATAAGGCCGCTATATTAATTAATTAGCCATTATAACGCCGCTATAATTAATCAGCCATTTTAAGGCCGCTATATTAATTAGAGGGCTGTTTTTAAGGAATTTTTAGAACTGCACAACCCCTTCTTTTCTTTCCCATCCTCCATGGTAAATTACTTCCAATCGGAGGACAATGACCTTTTTGGCTTTTGCTAGTTTTAACTGTACAGAAGTGCTTCTACAACTGCACAAACCCATTTAGAACTGCACTTTTTGTGTGCAACTGCACGTTAAAAAAGCCATGTATGAACGCTACTATAATTATAACAACCATGTCGGCTGTTATCTATGAGAAACGCAGTGTAAGAATTGTGGAAAAATAACTGGGGGGGTTAGACCATTATCCACTTGGAATTGGGGTGTAAAAAACATACTTTAACATGGGGCTCTAAGAAAGACTGGGGGGTCGAAACCCCCCAACCCCCCCGGCAATTCTCACCCTGGAGAAACGGTTGGTTAATTGTATAGACGTGGGACGTGCGGCCCGTCATATATGTTATTTATTATTTATTTATTTCCCCTTTTCTTTAGCGCCCCTTCAAACTCTCGAGTCAGAGGCGCTCCCGACTACAGCGCGGACACTGCCTCGGAGTTTCACGCAAGCGCCCGAGCAATTGCAAGTGCGCTAAGGACTTGCTCAAGGTCCCTATATATTTATACGCAGCGGCTTGAGGTGGATTCAAGCCTGCAACCCTCCGGCCGCAATTAAGGCAACGAACATACCCACTACACCACTGCGCCACTTTGTCACCCGTTCAGCTTATAACGTGCATTGTTTTTAAAACTGATATGCGCATGCATGGGATATATAATAATAAATAATACATAGATCTATCGCAGAAAGCGTATCCGGGCAGATCTCTTAGACGTGGCGCTATATAAATGTTAATTTTAATTGATCACTCCCATTATTATCTGTGTGAGCGTTGCCTCCCTCTTTTCACTTGCATATAGGCCGCCGCGCACTGCGCTCTGCTGTCCATGATGACTTAATGGTTCCTTTCACTCGCTCTGCAACAATGCAGAGGCGTTCATTCTCTGTGGTTGGTCCAACAACCTGGAATGGACTTCCCTTGACTATGCGACACCTCCCAAGCTGTTCTCAATTTCACAAACTGTTGAAGACTTTTTTTCGCTTGATCTCGGTCGGGAGCGCCTCTGAGTAGACACCTTGAAGGGGCGCTATTTAAATTACGATTGATTGATTGATTGATAGATGGCCCATGTAATAAAATAAGATAAAAACGCTTTCATTAACTCGTATATACATATATTTATTTAAGTATTGAATTTGTAAATAAGCCATTTAGAGTTCTTTGCGAGTCAATTATATATCTGACCATTTTCGGCTCATGACTCATCGACCTACACCAATGCTAAATTGCAAATGTTTATTTTAATCTTATTAGGTTAACACAGCCTGGAAAGGTAGGGGGCGTCCACACACTTCATTTTCTGCAATTTAAGCACTTAGTAGACCTATATAACACCATATTCATCATCCACATCAATAAGAGCAACAACAACAACAACAGCAACAACAACAACAACAACATCAACAACAACTTCATCAACAACAACAGCAACAACAACAACAACAACAACATCAACCGTCTCATCACAATCAAGAAATTACATTGCAGGACTCATTAACGCCATAATTTATAGTTAATTTGCATTGACTTCATGTGCGTCTTATTCGTCTTCTTCAAACACACACGGTTGTGAGCGCCACCCGAAACGTCGAGCTTATCTACCTATCTGTCTGTCTGCTTGTATGCACACTTGTCTGTCTGGTTATCTGTCTGCCTATTTGCCTGTTTATCTGCGTGCTTATCTGCGTGTTTATCTGCGTGTTTAACTGTCTGTCTGTTTTCATTTAAATCTTTACCTTTTCATTCGCTAGGTTGACACGCTCGCCAGGTGTTGCAGCCTCTCCACCCCCCTCCCCACCCCCCAATTACCCCCCATCCAACAGAATCCCTCTCGCCTACCACGAACTTCGGGGCAGCGACGTCGACAATGAAGTCCCCAGAACCTGGTGACAGCTGACGCTCTTCGATCCCCTAAGCCCCTAACCACCCCGAAAACCACAACAAAGTCCTTTGTCTCGTTGTCAGCAGGGTTTCGTCTCCCAGCCCCCACCCCACCCGCACCCCACCCACACGGCAGACTGGGTAACGGTACAATTGCGAAGACTAGCCACGTACTTAGCCACGCCTCGCTGGTCAGGGCCCTCTGGCGGCGGGGGACAAAAGCCGCCCCCTCCCTCTGGCGACCGTCGACCTTATCGCGTGCGCGACATCTGTCGAAAGAAAGACGATGAAGGGAGACGGAATTTATTCAGCGCCAAAGCTTAGTAACGAACGATTAACTGCTTGCGCTGCATACATTATTTGTAATTATTGTACAGAATTGATTGATGTGTACCACGTGAGGAGGTATTCGTCGAAGTAAAGTAAGATAATGTAATGTGGTAAGGTACCGTAAGGATAAGTAAGGTTAGATATTCATGCTGCATGCGGATATGGTAAAGTATTAGCAAAGTAGAAAGCGGGCTTTTTTGTAAGGTAATAATAATAATAATAATAATAATAATAATAATAATAATAATAATAATAATAATAATAATAATAATAATAATAATAATAATAATAATAATAATAATAATAATAATAA
>CATKHU010000279.1:0-39343 GCA_949752735.1 Lumbricus terrestris
TACTCGTCCTCCTCTTCCTCACCCCCTCCTCCTCTTCCTCCTTAATCTTCTTTCTTCGTCGTCGTCCTCCTCCTCCTCCTCTTCCTCTTCCTCTTTCCATTTCATTCTGCCATGCTCTCTCTATGTATCTATTTGTTCCTCTATGTCTCTGTATCTCTCTTTCTCTATTCCTCTGTTTCTTTCATTGTAATTCTCTTTATGACACTCCGTCTTCTGTCTTTGTCTGCCTCGTTCCTTCTCTGTGTTTCTGTCTTTGTCTGCCTCGTTCCTTCTCTGTGGTTTCTGTCTTTGTCTGCCTCGTTCCTTCTCTGTGTTTCTGTCTTTGTCTGCCTCGTTCCTTCTCTGTGTGTTTCTGTCTTTGTCTGCCTCGTTCCTTCTCTGTGTTTCTGTCTTTGTCTGCCTCGTTCCTTCTCTGTGTTTCTGTCTTTGTCTGCCTCGTTCCTTCTCTGTGTTTCTGCCTTTGTCTGCCTCGTTCCTTCTCTGTGTTTCTGTCTTTGTCTGCCTCGTTCCTTCTCTGTGTGTTTCTGTCTTTGTCTGCCTCGTTCCTTCTCTGTGTGTTTCTGTCTTTGTCTGCCTCGTTCCTTCTCTGTGTGTTTCTGTCTTTGTCTGCCTCGTTCCTTCTCTGTGTGTTCTGTCTTTGTCTGCCTCGTTCCTTCTCTGTGTGTTTCTGTCTTTGTCTGCCTCGTTCCTTCTCTGTGTGTTTCTGTCTTTGTCTGCCTCGTTCCTTCTCTGTGTTTCTGTCTTTGTCTGCCTCGTTCCTTCTCTGTGTGTTTCTGTCTTTGTCTGCCTCGTTCCTTCTCTGTGTTTCTGTCTTTGTCTGCCTCGTTCCTTCTCTGTTGTTTCTGTCTTTGTCTGCCTCGTTCCTTCTCTGTGTGTTTCTGTCTTTGTCTGCCTCGTTCCTTCTCTGTGTTTCTGTCTTTGTCTGCCTCGTTCCTTCTCTGTGTGTTTCTGTCTTTGTCTGCCTCGTTCCTTCTCTGTGTGTTTCTGTCTTTGTCTGCCTCGTTCCTTCTTGTGTTTCTGTCTTTGTCTGCCTCGTTCCTTCTCTGTGTGTTTCTGTCTTTGTCTGCCTCGTTCCTTCTCTGTGTTTCTGTCTTTGTCTGCCTCGTTCCTTCTCTGTGTTTCTGTCTTTGTCTGCCTCGTTCCTTCTCTGTGTTTCTGTCTTTGTCTGCCTCGTTCCTTCTCTGTGTTTCTGTCTTTGTCTGCCTCGTTCCTTCTCTGTGTGTTTCTGTCTTTGTCTGCCTCGTTCCTTCTCTGTGTGTTTCTGTCTTTGTCTGCCTCGTTCCTTCTCTGTGTGTTTCTGTCTTTGTCTGCCTCGTTCCTTCTCTGTGTGTTTCTGTCTTTGTCTGCCTCGTTCCTTCTCTGTGTGTTTCTGTCTTTGTCTGCCTCGTTCCTTCTCTGTGTGTTTCTGTCTTTGTCTGCCTCGTTCCTTCTCTGTGTTTCTGTCTTTGTCTGCCTCGTTCCTTCTCTGTGTGTTTCTGTCTTTGTCTGCCTCGTTCCTTCTCTGTGTGTTTCTGTCTTTGTCTGCCTCGTTCCTTCTCTGTGTGTTTCTGTCTTTGTCTGCCTCGTTCCTTCTCTGTGTTTCTGTCTTTGTCTGCCTCGCTCCTTCTCTGTGTGTTTCTGTCTTTGTCTGCCTCGTTCCTTCTCTGTGTGTTTCTGTCTTTGTCTGCCTCGTTCCTTCTCTGTGTGTTTCTGTCTTTGTCTGCCTCGTTCCTTCTCTGTGTTTCTGTCTTTGTCTGCCTCGTTCCTTCTCTGTGTGTTTCTGTCTTTGTCTGCCTCGTTCCTTCTCTGTGTTTCTGTCTTTGTCTGCCTCGTTCCTTCTCTGTGTGTTTCTGTCTTTGTCTGCCTCGTTCCTTCTCTGTGTGTTTCTGTCTTTGTCTGCCTCGTTCCTTCTCTGTGTGTTTCTGTCTTTGTCTGCCTCGTTCCTTCTCTGTGTGTTTCTGTCTTTGTCTGCCTCGTTCCTTCTCTGTGTTTCTGTCTTTGTCTGCCTCGTTCCTTCTCTGTGTTTCTGTCTTTGTCTGCCTCGTTCCTTCTCTGTGTGTTTCTGTCTTTGTCTGCCTCGTTCCTTCTCTGTGTGTTTCTGTCTTTGTCTGCCTCGTTCCTTCTCTGTGTGTTTCTGTCTTTGTCTGCCTCGTTCCTTCTCTGTGTGTTTCTGTCTTTGTCTGCCTCGTTCCTTCTCTGTGTTTCTGTCTTTGTCTGCCTCGTTCCTTCTCTGTGTGTTTCTGTCTTTGTCTGCCTCGTTCCTTCTCTGTGTGTTTCTGTCTTTGTCTGCCTCGTTCCTTCTCTGTGTTTCTGTCTTTGTCTGCCTCGTTCCTTCTCTGTGTTTCTGTCTTTGTCTGCCTCGTTCCTTCTCTGTGTGTTTCTGTCTTTGTCTGCCTCGTTCCTTCTCTGTGTGTTTCTGTCTTTGTCTGCCTCGTTCCTTCTCTGTGTGTTTCTGTCTTTGTCTGCCTCGTTCCTTCTCTGTGTTTCTGTCTTCGTCTGCCTCGTTCCTTCTCTGTGTGTTTCTGTCTTTGTCTGCCTCGTTCCTTCTCTGTGTGTTTCTGTCTTTGTCTGCCTCGTTCCTTCTCTGTGTTTCTGTCTTTGTCTGCCTCGTTCCTTCTCTGTGTTTCTGTCTTTGTCTGCCTCGCCCCTTCTCTGTGTTTCTGTCTTTGTCTGCCTCGTTCCTTCTCTGTGTTTCTGTCTTTGTCTGCCTCGTTCCTTCTCTGTGTTTCTGTCTTTGTCTGCCTCGTTCCTTCTCTGTGTGTTTCTGTCTTTGTCTGCCTCGTTCCTTCTCTGTGTGTTTCTGTCTTTGTCTGCCTCGTTCCTTCTCTGTGTGTTTCTGTCTTTGTCTGCCTCGTTCCTTCTCTGTGTTTCTGTCTTTGTCTGCCTCGCTCCTTCTCTGTGTGTTTCTGTCTTTGTCTGCCTCGTTCCTTCTCTGTGTGTTTCTGTCTTTGTCTGCCTCGTTCCTTCTCTGTGTGTTTCTGTCTTTGTCTGCCTCGTTCCTTCTCTGTGTTTCTGTCTTTGTCTGCCTCGTTCCTTCTCTGTGTGTTTCTGTCTTTGTCTGCCTCGTTCCTTCTCTGTGTTTCTGTCTTTGTCTGCCTCGTTCCTTCTCTGTGTGTTTCTGTCTTTGTCTGCCTCGTTCCTTCTCTGTGTGTTTCTGTCTTTGTCTGCCTCGTTCCTTCTCTGTGTGTTTCTGTCTTTGTCTGCCTCGTTCCTTCTCTGTGTGTTTCTGTCTTTGTCTGCCTCGTTCCTTCTCTGTGTTTCTGTCTTTGTCTGCCTCGTTCCTTCTCTGTGTTTCTGTCTTTGTCTGCCTCGTTCCTTCTCTGTGTGTTTCTGTCTTTGTCTGCCTCGTTCCTTCTCTGTGTGTTTCTGTCTTTGTCTGCCTCGTTCCTTCTCTGTGTGTTTCTGTCTTTGTCTGCCTCGTTCCTTCTCTGTGTGTTTCTGTCTTTGTCTGCCTCGTTCCTTCTCTGTGTTTCTGTCTTTGTCTGCCTCGTTCCTTCTCTGTGTGTTTCTGTCTTTGTCTGCCTCGTTCCTTCTCTGTGTGTTTCTGTCTTTGTCTGCCTCGTTCCTTCTCTGTGTTTCTGTCTTTGTCTGCCTCGTTCCTTCTCTGTGTTTCTGTCTTTGTCTGCCTCGTTCCTTCTCTGTGTGTTTCTGTCTTTGTCTGCCTCGTTCCTTCTCTGTGTGTTTCTGTCTTTGTCTGCCTCGTTCCTTCTCTGTGTGTTTCTGTCTTTGTCTGCCTCGTTCCTTCTCTGTGTTTCTGTCTTTGTCTGCCTCGTTCCTTCTCTGTGTGTTTCTGTCTTTGTCTGCCTCGTTCCTTCTCTGTGTGTTTCTGTCTTTGTCTGCCTCGTTCCTTCTCTGTGTTTCTGTCTTTGTCTGCCTCGTTCCTTCTCTGTGTTTCTGTCTTTGTCTGCCTCGCCCCTTCTCTGTGTTTCTGTCTTTGTCTGCCTCGTTCCTTCTCTGTGTTTCTGTCTTTGTCTGCCTCGTTCCTTCTCTGTGTTTCTGTCTTTGTCTGCCTCGTTCCTTCTCTGTGTGTTTCTGTCTTTGTCTGCCTCGTTCCTTCTCTGTGTGTTTCTGTCTTTGTCTGCCTCGTTCCTTCTCTGTGTGTTTCTGTCTTCGTGCGTTTATGTCTCTAATGCTGTTTATGACGAATAATTCTTAAATGAGGAACATGGTATTCGATGCCAGCAGACTGGTTTCTTCCACTTTCGGTCCATCCGTCCAGCCGTCCTTCCGTCCGTCCGTCCTTCCATCCGTCCGTCCTTCCATCCATCCTTCCATCCGTTCTTCCATCCGTCCGTCCGTCCTTCCGTCCGTCCGCCCGTCCGCCCGTCCGTCCTTCCATCCGACCTTACATCCGTCCATCCGTCCATCCGTCCTTCCACCCGTCCTTCCATCTGTCCATCCGTCCTTCTATCCGTCCTTCCATCCGTCCTTCCATCCGTCCTTCCATCCGTCCTTCCATCCGTCCGTCCGTCCTTCCGTCGGTTGAGTGCGTAGTCCGACTCCATCTGGCGATTAATTGGCTAACAATGGATAGTGGATATATTGTTAAAGCAGCGATTCTCCTCTCTCCCCCAATCCACACCTCAACCCAAACCCCTGCCCACATTTATCTCCCCCACATCCATCGATTACACTGTCATCCGATGGTCGGATCTACCTCAACTGCCCCAAGGCCAAGACCTCCTTATAAATAGCCGAGAAATGTAATCTCCTTGCTTCGTCTTTCCTAATCTAAGCTTCAATTCTCCTCGTCATCTCATCCTCCTCCTCCTCCCTCTCCTCCTCCTTCCTCTCCTCCTCCTCCTCCCTCTCCTCCTCTCCTCCTCCTCCTCCCTCTTCTCCTCTTCCTCTCCTCCTCTCCCTCTCTTCCTCCTCCTCCTCCTCTTCGTCTTCTTCCTCTTTCTCGTCCATAGCAGAGCAGCGAACGGCAAAATACTTGGAAAGAGCTCTCCGGATGCTTATCCGCTAAGGAAATATTTAGGGCTTCGCGATTCAGGACTCAAAAAATCGAGCATGGAACAATGTACGCAAAAACGGAAGGAAGGAAGGAGGGAGGGAGAGAGGGAGGGAGAAAGGAAAGGATGGAAGAAAGGATGGAAGGAATGAAGGAAGGAGGGAGGCAGGGAGGCAGGGAGGATAGACAGTGTGAGAAGTGTGGAAAAATAACTGGGGGGCGGTTGGACCATTATCCACTTGGAATTGGGGTGTAAAAACATACTTTAACATGGGGCTCTAAGAAAGACTGGGGGTCGAAACCCCCAACCCCCCCGGCAATTCTCACCCTGAGGATGGAAGGAAGGAAGGAAGGAAGGAAGGAAGGAAGGAAGGAAGGAAGGAAGGAAGGAAGGAAGGAAGGAAGGAAGGAAGGAAGGAAGGAAGGAAGGAAGGAAGGAAGGAAGGAAGGAAGGAAGGAAGGAAGGAAGGAAGGAAGGAAGGAAGGAAGGAAGGAAGGAAGGAAGGAAGGAAGGAAGGAAGGAAGGAAGGAAGGAAGGAAGGAAGGAAGGAAGGAAGGAAGGAAGGAAGGAAGGAAGGAAGGAAGGAAGGAAGGAAGGAAGGCAGGGAGGCAGGGAGGCAGGGAGGCAGGGAGGCAGGGAGGGACGGAGGGAGAGACGGAGGGAGAGGGAGGGAGGGAGGCAGGGAGGGAGGGAGGGAGGGAGGGAGAAGAGGAAGCGCATGACACATAAATAATAAATTTTATTCTTTTTGATGTGTGTCGTTGACTGCATTCGATATGATGATGACGAACGTCGCTTGAAGTGGATAGATGGAAACAGAGCAAAAACCTCCGCATTTTTTACCTTGGAGGTGTATATGATCATCCCCCCCCGTTTTCTTAACTTCCTTTACCCGGTCCTTGTTTCCTCTGTCTCTGCCTGCCTACCTGTCTGACTATCCGCCCACCGACCTACTCTATCTGCCTGCCTCTATATGTCTATAACTCCGCCACTGGTTGCACTCTGCCAGTGCCAGTCCCAAGCCTGGATAAAGGGGGAGGGCGTCGCTAATGGTCTTTGTTACCACACATGTGACGTTAAGCTGCAAATACACCATATATGTTTATTTTTCCACACCATGTGCACAATGCACATGCTCGCACACCCATTGAGTCTACGAAATGAGATCGAATATTTGGCCTTCACGACACAAAATTAATGTCATTAATGTCAAATGGAATGACATGACATGAAATGTCAGAAGTAAAGGCATGACATTTCATACGCTAATGATTGGAATTCTTATCTAAAATCTAATCTAAAATCTAATCTAAAATCTAATCTAGCTCAGTTTTGTCTGGAAAGCTAAATGTCAGCAGAAAAATAAAAAATTTTATAAGCGACTTCGGTTCCTCGACCTCGGCTCATGCTGCGGGTGGCCAATCCTTTTGTGGACCTTGAAGCGACGTTCAACTTGTAGGCTATTATTCTCCTCAATTTTTTTCATCCTTGAAAACATTCTCAGACAGTTATTTTGAAGAATGACATTCATGGTCTTTGAAAGAGATGCACAAAAGAAGCGCAGAGATTCCATTCGATAAATTATTTAAACATGGCGGAGACTAAGGGGGACAGAGGGAACGCTCCCCCTATGTTTGTGGTGGGGGACGTCCATGGTCATTTCCTTTCCCGCCCAACATCTAATAAAAGAAATATTCGTAAATAGCATTGAAAAATGTTACAGTGGTTTAAAAGGTTAATTGTGGTAATATTAAAAGATAATTATAAAGTAAAGACTAGAAAGAATAGAATATCACCTATTTTGACGGGGAAAATGTTAATCACTAAAAATAAGGTAATCAGCGTTCAGAATTTTCATCGCGTCTCCGTCGATCGGTCTTCGGTCACTCGTTCGTCCGTCCCAACTTCTAGACCAAGTCTCCGCCCATGTATTTAAAGAACCAGAATAAAAAGCAGTTTCAATTTTTTTCCGTCTGAAACGGAAATGGTTTCTAAAGTTATAGACTAGATGAGATATGAAGGACACAGAGGGCTTTGGGTTTGATTGATATACATGGTGGCTAAAAAAGTACCACCGGATAAAATGCAATAAAATGAGCCACCCTGTAGTTGAAGTTTATGAAATTAATATGTTTTATGATCATTTGGAGATATCCGATTCATCCTAATATTGTATTCTGGAAAGCAAAGAACCCTGGACAGTTGTAAGTCATTCAACTTTTGAATTGTGGAAAAGTTTACTTTTTGGCCTAATACAAACAAGATCAGCTGCCTTTAACTCACCATAAAAATCTGCATAGGCTTCAAATTTGTGGACTTTAGAGTTGATTTCCTGAATTACAAACAACTCCTGAAAAATCACCAAGACTTAGTTACAAACATATAAAAAATTGAAACCTGTCGATAGATGGACTGCGTAGAATTTGCGTCAAACAAATTGACTGCTAACAAGGATAATGTCATAAGAATAGTTAATGCATTCATTATCGCTTGGAAAATTGTTTGCGATTCACAAACAATTAGTCGCTTATATTCTGAATGACAATGACGGACACACCGCCGCTGGTGTCGTGTCCATAACCACCACCACCACACCACGACCAGACAACCACCACTACCACCACCACAGACACCAGACCGCCAGATCACCACCAATACCATCACCACCACAGACACCGCACCACCAGACCACCACCACCGCCATAGCCACCAGCACCACCAGACCACTACCACCTTCATTCCATCCATTACTGGGACATCATATCCCTTCAGCCGTTGATGCCGTTGATGATTAAGTATTCACCATCATCATCATCATCTCTTTCGGCCGTTGCCTCATCTGGAAGGCAGCGGAAGAATGCGAAATGAGAAATCCATTGTCAACAGAATAATTGGCTTATGTGGCGCAATAATAATCGCCAGCTGACGTCAGAGAGAGAGAGAGAGAGAGAGAGAGAGAGAGAGAGAGAGAGAGAGAGAGAGAGAGAGAGAGAGAGAGGTGGGGTGGGGTGGGATGGGGTGGGGTGAGCGTGAGAGATATTTCGATTCAATATTCACGATGTCCAGCTATCACGTGATGGCATCGTAATGATGCAAATGGCTGAATTAAGCGACCATTAAGGAAGCGCCTGCTGATCGTGCAGCGCTTCTGAAGCGCACGTAGCATGGAGACGATGAGAAGAGAAATCCAAATGAGAAACTATGAACTGCGGTCTGTATAAAAACATTCTTCATAATGCATATTATGTATTATGTGCAATTATTCCTAGAAGCACAGAATCGTCCACCAAAGAGCAACGATTAATTTTTGCATTTGATTCTAATTAGTAACGTCTATTACGGCGGCATCAGGATTATGCATGAAGGCGTTAACCTACATGTGCAACATTGTACATGCAAAGTGTATTCCAGAACCAATCCGCATAGAGTGAGAAAGTGACAGGGAGAGGCAGAGAAAGGCAGCAAGACACAGGGAGAGACATGGAGAATCAGAAAGAGACACGGAGATTGAAAAAGAGACAGGGAGAGACAGGGAGAGTCAGAAACAGACACGGAGATTGAGAAAGAGACAGGGAGAGACAGGGAGAGTCAGAAAGAGACACGGAGATTGAGAAAGAGACAGGGAGAGACAGGGAGAGTCAGAAAGAGACACGGAGATTGAGAAAGAGACAGGGCGAGACAGGGAGAGTCAGAATGAGACACGGAGATTGAGAAAGAGACAGGGAGAGACAGGGAGAGACAGTGAGAGTCAGAAAGAGACACGGAGATTGAGAAACAGACAGGGAGAGACAGGGAGAGTCAGAAAGAGACACGGAGATTGAGAAAGAGACAGGGAGAGACAGGGAGAGTCAGAAAGAGACACGGAGATTGAAAAAGAGACAGGGAGAGACAGGGAGAGACAGTGAGAGTCAGAAGGAGACACGGAGATTGAAAAAGAGACAGGGAGAGTCAGAAAGTGCCACGGAGATTGAGAAAGAGACAGGGAGAGACAGGGAGAGTCAGAAAGAGACACGGAGATTGAGAAAGAGACAGAGAGAGACAGGGAGAGTCAGAATGAGACACGGAGATTGAGAAAGAGACAGGGAGAGACAGGGAGAAGACAGAAAGAGACACGGAGATTGAGAAAGAGACAGGGAGAGACAGGGAGAGTCAGAATGAGACACGGAGATTGAGAAAGAGACAGGGAGAGACAGTGAGAGCCAGAAAGTGCCACGGAGATTGAGAAAGAGACAGGGAGTGACAGGGAGAGTCAGAAAGAGACACGGAGATTGAGAAAGAGACAGGGCGAGACAGGGAGAGTCAGAATGAGACACGGAGATTGAGAAAGAGACAGGGAGAGACAGGGAGAGACAGTGAGAGTCAGAAGGAGACACGGAGATTGAAAAAGAGACAGGGAGAGTCAGAAAGTGCCACGGAGATTGAGAAAGAGACAGGGAGAGACAGGGAGAGACAGGGATAGTCAGAAAGAGACACGGAGATTGAGAAAGAGACAGGGAGAGACAAGAAGAGTCAAAAAGTGCCACAGAGATTGAGAAAGAGACAGGGAGAGACAGGGAGAGTCAGAAAGAGACCCGGAGATTGAGAAAGAGACAGGGAGAGACATGGGGTCCGTAGCTCAGTGGAGAGAGCTCTGGTCGATAAACTGAGAGTCATTATCGCGACCCGGGTTCAAGCCTCGCTCAGAGCAAAAATTTATTTGAATTTTCTGTTAGCTGCCAGGGGTGCTTTCTGTTGTGTTGTTTGCCTCGGGTCTGTTGAAAATAAGATCGCCCATCCCACTCCTGGCTTGGCCGAATCAGGAGCGTTCCAGCACTTAGGCCATTAGTGTTAAGTTACCGAGCCTGTTGTAGCCGACCTGCGTGTCGTGCGAAGCTGGCCGTATTTCGTGTAGCTTCTACCTGTGATCGTTCTGCGGTCTGTCAGATTGAATATCAATAAACGAATATTATTAGCAAGAAACAGGCAGAATGAGAAAAAGACACGGAGATTGAGAAAGAGACAGGGAGAGTAAGGAAGAGACAGATCGTCAGAAAGAGACAAGGAGATACAGGGAGAGTGAGAAAGAGACATGGAGAAACAGAATGTGAAAAAGAGACAGGGTGAGACAGAGAGATCTGATGAATCTGATAACAGCAGGCCTACATCGTGTCGATCAGAGAATGAAAGTCCAGTAAACCCTTCAGCCGCGTTAACAAACTGATTATTATTTTGTAGAGTTTAAAAGCAAATTGCGATACGTTGGAGTCTATCGGTGACGTTGTTTGTCGTTGAGGATTTCATGGTTTCGACTGCTTCTCACGCATCCAACTAATTTCTCTTCTGTCACCACCCGCAACAGGAGAGAGAAGGGCAGAGAGAGAGAGAGAGAGAAAGAGACAGACTGAGAGTTGCTTAGTAGTTGTCCATCGTTCTCGTTGTCCAAGAACTGAGGTCGGCAACTCTCTCCTGCAGTTTACCTTCCAAACATTCGACTCATGCAACACCTGCTGCAGCTGTGCGGGGTTTCTGCTCAAGTTTAATCCAACTGGTCCTACTGGACATTTCAAGTGTATTACTGGTTGAATAGTTTGACGTATACACGCAATTAACTCACACAGTCTACATAACATTGTACTTGCACAGCACGGTCAGCACCTATAGCAAAATATGTCCGTTGCAATTATAGAAGCCTTTGAATGCTATCGCGTGACTGACGGTCTGTAAGTTCAACCTCATCGCTGCTAATTAATATTTATCCATCGTCCGTCCAAACAATTAGTGAGAAATGTCATGTCAAAATATTATGACAGCTTAGTAACAATGGACCTAATAATCACTCATCCCTATATTACGCCTAATAACTGATTCCTGTCTCTCGTATTATACAGTATATACAGTTTGCATGCGATGTCATGGGAGAGAGTCGTGCGAGGCAATTATAATAGGACAGAGCGACGACGAAGCATCGTAAGGTCTCTAGTATTATTATTATACACGACGTCGCTATATTGCAGCTGTCTCGCATTTCCGCCGCCATTTATTTAAAGCCGATTTGGTTAAGCAAATTACTTGCGATGCTTGGCGATGACTCTGCTACAGAAGAACTCTGGCGGTTATTATTTCTGTTGCCATGGTTACTCACCGGCTAGCGATAGAACGCTGAGCGGCGGCGACAGCAGAGAGCAGCAGCAGCAGTAGCAGCAGGGAACTACTTCCGATAGGTGGCGTGACGACGAATGCAACATGGCAGAGCAAACTCTCTCTGTCTCTGTCGCTCTCTGTCTCTCTAGTTCTCTCTCTCTTCCTCGCTCTGTTTGTCGCTGTTTGACTCTGTCTGTCTCTGTCTGTCTGTCTGTCTGCCTATGACTTTATATCTCTTTATTTCTCTCTCTCTTCCTGGTTCTGCTTGTTTCTGAATGTCTCTGTCTCTGTTTCTGCATCTGTCTCTCTGTCTCGCTCTGTCCATTTCCTCCCACTTCGTCTATTTCTCTGTATATACCTGTCTCTGTTTCTGCCGCCTGTCTGGTGTCTGTCCGTCTGTCTGTTATCTGTCTGTCCGTCCGTCTGTCTGACTGACTGACTGACTGACTGTGTGTCTGTATCTCTATGTCTTGTCTGTTTATGTCTTTTCATCTGATGCTAACGCATGAATTACACGCGTCACAACTTCCTCCTCCATTCCTACTCAGTTCCTCCTCCATTTCTCCTCCATTTCTCCTCCATTTCTCCTCCATTTCTCCTCCATTTCTCCTCCATTTCTCCTCCATTTCTCCTCCATTTCTCCTCTATTTCTCCTCCATTTCTCCTCCATTCTTCCTCCATTTCTCCTCCATTTCTCCTCCATTTCTCCTCCATTTCTCCTCCATTTCTCCTCCATTTCTCCTCCATTTCTCCTCCATTTCTCCTCCATTCTCCTCCATTTCTCCTCCATTTCTCCTCCATTCCTCCTACATTTCTCCTCTGGACGGACAACGGAAACTCTCTTTCCATGGATCCTCCTTTCTTTATATCTCCTCTTCCACGTAACAGATAAAAAACAAAGTTCATTGGTGGCGCACACCTCGGCGCTGGGGAGGGGCACTTCTGGTGGCTGTTGTCGTCGGCCATGCACAATTGCACATGGCCCCCCTGGCGGACCTCGATGAAGGGGAAAACCCGTCAGAGGGTTCATCAGATCATGGAAATCATCGTCATCTCACAACCTCAGTCATCATATTATTCGCATGAATCACTATTCTCGCGGCTCTGATTCTTCTCGCTGCTCTGATTCTTCTCGCTGCTCTGATTCTTCTCGCTGCTCTGATTCTTCTCGTGGCTGAACCGGATCCATCGAAAGAACGACACCAGGTCGACGTCACTCAGCCATAAACAACGTCATCAGAGGACGTAACAAGAGTTAGAGCTGTCTCATGAATATGCAAATCTATCACAGCTGATGACAACGAACAGCCTCCTTCTGACGACGCTGAAAGTGTTGCACCAACCTCTGGACGAGCGACGTTGCGCAAAAGAATAAACAGCACCGAATAAGAACACTTCAAGTCAACACCATTAACCACGATCTCCATGGTAAACTGTTAACAGAACAAGGTCACGGTTTGAGCATAATGTTATTGCAGCCCGTGCGATTTTTCTCATAGAGAAAGACAGACAGACAGACACATACACACAGACTCAGACACAGAGAGACAAACAGGGAGAGATAGACTAAAAGAGAGTGGTGGATTTAATAATAGATAGCCGCTGCTCTTCGGTCGTCCGTTGATTTATTCATTCAACTGAACAACTCATCATTAGTCGTTGCGACTCATCATTAGTCGTTGCGACTCATCATTAGTCGTTGCGACTCATCATTAGTCGTTGCGACTCATCATTAGTCGTTGCTACTCATCATTAGTCGTTGCGACTCATCATTAGTCGTTGCCACTCATCATTAGTCGTTGCGACTCATCATTAGTCGTTGCGACTCATCATTAGTCGTTGCGACTCATCATTAGTCGTTGCGACTCATCATTAGTCGTTGCGACTCATCATTAGTCGTTGCTACTCATCATTAGTCGTTGCGACTCATCATTAGTCGTTGCCACTCATCATTAGTCGTTGCGACTCATCATTAGTCGTTGCGACTCATCATTAGTCGTTGCGACTCATCATTAGTCGTTGCGACTCATCATTAGTCGTTGCGACTCATCATTAGTCGTTGCGACTCATCATTAGTCGTTGCGACTCATCATTAGTCGTTGCGACTCATCATTAGTCGTTGCGACTCATCATTAGTCGTTGCGACTCATCATTAGTCGTTGCGACTCATCATTAGTCGTTGCGACTCATCATTAGTCGTTGCGACTCATCATTAGTCGTTGCGACTCATCATTAGTCGTTGCGGCTCATCATTAGTCGTTGCCGCTCATCATTAGTCGTTGCCGCTCATCATTAGTCGTTGCGACTCATCATTAGTCGTTGCGACTCATCATTAGTCGTTGCGACTCATCATTAGTCGTTGCGGCTCATCATTAGTCGTTGCGGCTCATCATTAGTCGTTGCGGCTCATCATTAGTCGTTGCGACTCATCATTAGTCGTTGCCACTTATCATTAGTCGTTGCGACTCATCATTAGTCGTTGCGACTCATCATTGGTCGTTGCGACTCATCATTAGTCGTTGCGACTCATCATTGGTCGTTGCGACTCATCATTGGTCGTTGCGACTCATCATTGGTCGTTGCGACTCATCATTAGTCGTTGCGACTCATCATTGGTCGTTGCGACTCATCATTGGTCGTTGCGACTCATCATTGGTCGTTGCGACTCATCATTAGTCGTTGCGACTCATCATTAGTCGTTGCGACTCATCATTAGTCGTTGCGACTCATCATTAGTCGTTGCGACTCATCATTAGTCGTTGCGACTCATCATTGGTCGTTGCCACTCATCATTAGTCGTTGCGACTCATCATTAGTCGTTGCGACTCATCATTAGTCGTTGCGACTCATCATTAGTCGTTGCGACTCATCATTAGTCGTTGCGACTCATCATTAGTCGTTGCCACTCATCATTAGTCGTTGCGACTCATCATTAGTCGTTGCGACTCATCATTAGTCGTTGCGACTCATCATTAGTCGTTGCCACTCATCATTAGTCGTTGCGACTCATCATTAGTCGTTGCGACTCATCATTAGTCGTTGCGACTCATCATTAGTCGTTGCGACTCATCATTAGTCGTTGCGACTCATCATTAGTCGTTGCGACTCATCATTAGTGGTTGCGACTCATCATTAGTGGTTGCGACTCATCATTAGTCGTTGCGACTCATCATTAGTCGTTGCGACTCATCATTAGTCGTTGAAACTCATCATTAGTCGTTGCGACTCATCATTAGTCGTTGAAACTCATCATTAGTCGTTGCGACTCATCATTAGTCGTTGCGACTCATCATTAGTCGTTGCGACTCATCATTAGTCGTTGCGACTCATCATTAGTCGTTGCGACTCATCATTAGTCGTTGCGACTCATCATTAGTCGTTGCGACTCATCATTAGTCGTTGCGACTCATCATTAGTCGTTGCGACTCATCATTAGTCGTTGCGACTCATCATTAGTCGTTGCGACTCATCATTAGTCGTTGCGACTCATCATTAGTCGTTGCGACTCATCATTAGTCGTTGCGACTCATCATTAGTCGTTGCCGCTCATCATTAGTCGTTGCGACTCATCATTAGTCGTTGCGACTCATCATTAGTCGTTGCCACTCATCATTAGTCGTTGCGGCTCATCATTAGTCGTTGCCACTCATCATTAGTCGTTGCCACTCATCATTAGTCGTTGCGACTCTTCATTAGTCGTTGCCACTCAAAACGCCTATCAACCTCGTTCGGTCTTTCTGGGAACTTTCTCGACTGGCTTGGCTCCTTCCTTCACGACCGTTCCTTCTCTGTGGTCTACGGGTCCACCAGTACTCGGTGGGTTCCTGCTCCGTATGGCCTGCCCCAGAGTTCTGTCCTGGGCCCACTCCTATATATTATTTATACTGCTGATCTTGGTTCTCTCCTTGCCGCTTCTTCTGTCCTGAGCCAATCCTATGCGGATGACCTGCAAGCGTATTTGCATTGTCTTGCGCCAGCAGCCCTATCCACTGTTAGGGTCATGAGCCGGACAATGGAGGCTTTGGAGGCCTGGATGTCCTCCAATCGCCTTCGGCTAAACTCTACCAAAACTCAATTTATTTGGTTTGGCACACGCCAACAGCTCGCTAAAATTGACCTGGAGGTTCTTGCCCGAGAGTTCCCTCACTTTACCTTCTCTTCCTCTGTCCGGGATCTTGGAGTCACACTGGACCAAGAACTTACTTTTACGCGGCATATCAACCTGCTATGCCGCAGTTGCTACTACCAATTGCGTCAGCTTAGAGTGGTGCTCCGCTCCTTAACCTTCAATGCTGCCTTAACGCTAGTCCATTCTTTTGTCGTCTCTCGTCTGGACTACTGCAGCGCCCTCTATGTGGGTCTTCCGGTGACTCGGGTTGGGTGCTTGGATCGGGTCTTGCGCTCTGCGGCACGCCTTGTTGGTCGCATCCCAAGATTCGGTCATGTTACTGACTATATGCGGGATGTCTTGCATTGGCTCCCTTTTTCACAAAGGATCACTTACCGGATATCTTCCTTGGTTTGGCGCTGTCTCGCGGGTGTGGCCCCTGTCTATTTGCAGGAGCTCTGTTGCTCCACCCTGAACGTCCAGCGCCGTGGCTCTCTCCGCTCTTCTAAACAGGCTCAGCTTCTTGTCCCCCGATCACGCACTTCTATTACACAGAACCGTGCCTTTTCTGTCGTTGGCCCTGCAACCTGGAATGGGCTCCCTGTGGAACTACGTCTTGTGCCTAGAGCCTTTGAGACTACGTTCTACTCTGCTCTTAAAACTATTCTTTTTAACCGTGGTTGGGTCGGGAGCGCTTCTGAGTAGATACCCTTGAAGAAGCGCTATATAAGTGTTTGAAATGAATGAATGAATGAATTAGTCGTTGCGACTCATCATTAGTCGTTGCGACTCATCATTAGTCGTTGCGACTCATCATTGGTCGTTGCGACTCATCATTAGTCGTTGCGACTCATCATTAGTCGTTGCGACTCATCATTAGTCGTTGCGACTCATCATTAGTCGTTGCGACTCATCATTAGTCGTTGCGGCTCATCATTAGTCGTTGCGACTCATCATTAGTCGTTGCGACTCATCATTAGTCGTTGCTACTCATCATTAGTCGTTGCGACTCATCATTAGTCGCTGCGGCTCATCATTAGTCGTTGCCACTCATCATTAGTCGTTGCGACTCATCATTAGTCGTTGCGACTCATCATTAGTCGTTGCTACTCATCATTAGTCGTTGCGACTCATCATTAGTCGTTGCGACTCATCATTAGTCGCTGCGGCTCATCATTAGTCGTTGCGACTCATCATTAGTCGTTGCGACTCATCATTAGTCGTTGCCACTCATCATTAGTCGTTGCGACTCATCATTAGTTGTTGCCACTCATCATTAGTCGTTGCGACTCATCATTAGTCGTTGCGACTCATCATTAGTCGTTGCTACTCATCATTAGTCGTTGCGACTCATCATTAGTCGTTGCGACTCATCATTGGTCGTTGCGACTCATCATTGGTCGTTGCGACTCATCATTAGTCGTTGCGACTCATCATTAGTCGTTGCGACTCATCATTAGTCGTTGCGACTCATCATTGGTCGTTGCGACTCATCATTGGTCGTTGCGACTCATCATTGGTCGTTGCGACTCATCATTGGTCGTTGCGACTCATCATTAGTCGTTGCGGCTCATCATTAGTCGTTGCGACTCTTCATTAGTCGTTGCGACTCATCATTAGTCGTTGCGACTCATCATTAGTCGTTGCGACTCATCATTAGTCGTTGCGGCTCATCCTTGGTCGTTGCGACTCATCATTGGTCGTTGCGACTCATCATTAGTCGTTGCGACTCATCATTAGTCGTTGCCACTCATCATTAGTCGTTGCGACTCATCATTAGTCGTTGCGACTCATCATTAGTCGTTGCGACTCATCATTAGTCGTTGCGACTCATTATTGGTCGTTGCGACTCATCATTAGTCGTTGCGACTCATCATTAGTCGTTGCTACTCATCATTAGTCGTTGCGACTCATCATTAGTCGTTGCGGCTCATCCTTGGTCGTTGCGACTCATCATTGGTCTTTGCGACTCATCATTAGTCGTTGCGACTCATCATTAGTCGTTGCCACTCATCATTAGTCGTTGCGACTCATCATTAGTCGTTGCGACTCATCATTGGTCGTTGCGACTCATCATTAGTCGTTGCGACTCATCATTAGTCGTTGCTACTCATCATTAGTCGTTGCGACTCATCATTAGTCGTTGCCACTCATCATTATTCGTTGCGACTCATCATTAGTCGTTGCGACTCATCATTAGTCGTTGCGACTCATCATTAGTCGTTGCGACTCATCATTAGTCGCTGCGACTCATCATTAGTCGTTGCGACTCATCATTAGTCGTTGCGACTCATCATTAGTCGTTGCGACTCATCATTAGTCGTTGCGACTCATCATTAGTCGTTGCGACTCATCATTAGTCGTTGCGACTCATCATTAGTCGTTGCGACTCATCATTAGTCGTTGCGACTCATCATTAGTCGTTGCGACTCATCATTAGTCGTTGCGACTCATCATTAGTCGTTGCGACTCATCATTAGTCGTTGCGGCTCATCATTAGTCGTTGCCGCTCATCATTAGTCGTTGCGACTCATCATTAGTCGTTGCGACTCATCTTTAGTCGTTGCGACTCATCATTAGTCGTTGCGACTCATCATTAGTCGTTGCGGCTCATCATTAGTCGTTGCGGCTCATCATTAGTCGTTGCGGCTCATCATTAGTCGTTGCGACTCATCATTAGTCGTTGCCACTTATCATTAGTCGTTGCGACTCATCATTAGTCGTTGCGACTCATCATTGGTCGTTGCGACTCATCATTGGTCGTTGCGACTCATCATTGGTCGTTGCGACTCATCATTGGTCGTTGCGACTCATCATTGGTCGTTGCGACTCATCATTGGTCGTTGCGACTCATCATTGGTCGTTGCGACTCATCATTGGTCGTTGCGACTCATCATTGGTCGTTGCGACTCATCATTGGTCGTTGCGACTCATCATTAGTCGTTGCGACTCATCATTAGTCGTTGCGACTCATCATTAGTCGTTGCGACTCATCATTAGTCGTTGCGACTCATCATTGGTCGTTGCCACTCATCATTGGTCGTTGCGACTCATCATTGGTCGTTGCGACTCATCATTAGTCGTTGCGACTCATCATTAGTCGTTGCTACTCATCATTAGTCGTTGCGACTCATCATTAGTCGTTGCGACTCATCATTAGTCGTTGCGACTCATCATTAGTCGTTGCGACTCATCATTAGTCGTTGCCACTCATCATTAGTCGTTGCGACTCATCATTAGTCGTTGCGACTCATCATTAGTCGTTGCGACTCATCATTAGTCGTTGCCACTCATCATTAGTCGTTGCGACTCATCATTAGTCGTTGCGACTCATCATTAGTCGTTGCGACTCATCATTAGTCGTTGCGACTCATCATTAGTCGTTGCGACTCATCATTAGTGGTTGCGACTCATCATTAGTGGTTGCGACTCATCATTAGTCGTTGCGACTCATCATTAGTCGTTGCGACTCATCATTAGTCGTTGAAACTCATCATTAGTCGTTGCGACTCATCATTAGTCGTTGCGACTCATCATTAGTCGTTGCGACTCATCATTAGTCGTTGCGACTCATCATTAGTCGTTGCGACTCATCATTAGTCGTTGCGACTCATCATTAGTCGTTGCGACTCATCATTAGTCGTTGCGACTCATCATTAGTCGTTGCGACTCATCATTAGTCGTTGCGACTCATCATTAGTCGTTGCGACTCATCATTAGTCGTTGCGACTCATCATTAGTCGTTGCGACTCATCATTAGTCGTTGCGACTCATCATTAGTCGTTGCGACTCATCATTAGTCGTTGCGACTCATCATTAGTCGTTGCGGCTCATCATTAGTCGTTGCGACTCATCATTAGTCGTTGCCGCTCATCATTAGTCGTTGCGACTCATCATTAGTCGTTGCGACTCATCATTATTCGTTGCCACTCATCATTAGTCGTTGCGGCTCATCATTAGTCGTTGCCACTCATCATTAGTCGTTGCCACTCATCATTAGTCGTTGCGACTCATCATTAGTCGTTGCCACTCAAAACGCCTATCAACCTCGTTCGGTCTTTCTGGGAACTTTCTCGACTGGCTTGGCTCCTTCCTTCACGACCGTTCCTTCTCTGTGGTCTACGGGTCCACCAGTACTCCGTGGGTTCCTGCTCCGTATGGCCTGCCCCAGAGTTCTGTCCTGGGCCCACTCCTATATATTATTTATACTGCTGATCTTGGTTCTCTCCTTGCCGCTTCTTCTGTCCTGAGCCAATCCTATGCGGATGACCTGCAAGCGTATTTGCATTGTCTTGCGCCAGCAGCCCTATCCACTGTTAGGGTCATGAGCCGGACAATGGAGGCTTTGGAGGCCTGGATGTCCTCCAATCGCCTTCGGCTAAACTCTACCAAAACTCAATTTATTTGGTTTGGCACACGCCAACAGCTCGCTAAAATTGACCTGGAGGTTCTTGCCCGAGAGTTCCCTCACTTTACCTTCTCTTCCTCTGTCCGGGATCTTGGAGTCACACTGGACCAAGAACTTACTTTTACGCGGCATATCAACCTGCTATGCCGCAGTTGCTACTACCAATTGCGTCAGCTTAGAGTGGTGCTCCGCTCCTTAACCTTCAATGCTGCCTTAACGCTAGTCCATTCTTTTGTCGTCTCTCGTCTGGACTACTGCAGCGCCCTCTATGTGGGTCTTCCGGTGACTCGGGTTGGGTGCTTGGATCGGGTCTTGCGCTCTGCGGCACGCCTTGTTGGTCGCATCCCAAGATTCGGTCATGTTACTGACTATATGCGGGATGTCTTGCATTGGCTCCCTTTTTCACAAAGGATCACTTACCGGATATCTTCCTTGGTTTGGCGCTGTCTCGCGGGTGTGGCCCCTGTCTATTTGCAGGAGCTCTGTTGCTCCACCCTGAACGTCCAGCGCCGTGGCTCTCTCCGCTCTTCTAAACAGGCTCAGCTTCTTGTCCCCCGATCACGCACTTCTATTACACAGAACCGTGCCTTTTCTGTCGTTGGCCCTGCAACCTGGAATGGGCTCCCTGTGGAACTACGTCTTGTGCCTAGAGCCTTTGAGACTACATTCTACTCTGCTCTTAAAACTATTCTTTTTAACCGTGGTTGGGTCGGGAGCGCTTCTGAGTAGATACCCTTGAAGAAGCGCTATATAAGTGTTTGAAATGAATGAATGAATGAATTAGTCGTTGCGACTCATCATTAGTCGTTGCGACTCATCATTAGTCGTTGCGACTCATCATTGGTCGTTGCGACTCATCATTAGTCGTTGCGACTCATCATTAGTCGTTGCGACTCATCATTAGTCGTTGCGACTCATCATTAGTCGTTGCGACTCATCATTAGTCGTTGCGGCTCATCATTAGTCGTTGCGACTCATCATTAGTCGTTGCGACTCATCATTAGTCGTTGCTACTCATCATTAGTCGTTGCGACTCATCATTAGTCGCTGCGGCTCATCATTAGTCGTTGCCACTCATCATTAGTCGTTGCGACTCATCATTAGTCGTTGCGACTCATCATTAGTCGTTGCTACTCATCATTAGTCGTTGCGACTCATCATTAGTCGTTGCGACTCATCATTAGTCGCTGCGGCTCATCATTAGTCGTTGCGACTCATCATTAGTCGTTGCGACTCATCATTAGTCGTTGCGGCTCATCATTAGTCGTTGCGACTCATCATTAGTCGTTGCGACTCATCATTAGTCGTTGCGACTCATCATTAGTCGTTGCGACTCATCATTAGTCGTTGCGACTCATCATTAGTCGTTGCGACTCATCATTAGTCGTTGCGACTCATCATTAGTCGTTGCCACTCATCATTAGTCGTTGCGACTCATCATTAGTCGTTGCGACTCATCATTAGTCGTTGCGACTCATCATTAGTCGTTGTAGAAATGTGAAGAAGTGAATTATTCATAGATAACACCATCACCAAACACACCTTCTCACCGCAAACTCTACTCAGTCCATCCATCCCAAACACGCCTCTGCCTCACTCCCTACTCCCTATGGGTTCTCACTTACGCTTCCTATTGCCTTCTCACCTTTTTTTCTTCCTTCCTTCTTTATTTTCACTTACTTCCTTCCTTCCTCCCGTCCTTCCTTCCTTCCTTCCTTCCTTTTTTCCTTCCTTCCTTCATTCATTCATTAATTCATTAATTCATTCATTCATTCATTCATTCATTCATTCATTCATTCCTTGGTGGTAGTGTTGGTAATAGTTGTTGTGGTTGTGGTGTTGGTGGTGTTGGTAGTGGTTGTTGTGGTTGTGGTGATGGTGGTGTTGGTGGTGGTGGTGGTGATGGTGGTGTTGGTGGTGGTGGTGGTGTTGATGCTAAAAATCAAACATCCGTCGTCTGATATTGTCATCAATATGGCGTCTTAATTGTCACTTTATTGGCGCCGTTTTTCGTCGCCATTTTACTTTAAAGAGCGGAAGTGGAAACTGATGCTGAGGTTTAGATGACGTCGACAGAAGACGCCTTTGATGCTCAGGTTTAGAGTCTGATGACCGTGGGAGAAGCAGAAAGCGTTCAAATTGAGTAACATAGGAATCAGGTTTAATTCAGTCTTAGAGGTGATATATACACCACGATTCGATTAATCAGGCGCGACCAACTGACCAAATTCCCAAATGACCAAACGACCAAATTCCCAAATGACCAAACGACCAAATTCCCAAATGACCGAACGACCAAATTGCCAAATGACGAACAGACCAAAATTTAATGACAATCCGACCAAATGACCAACTGACCAGTTGACCAAATGAATATCCAACCAACCGATCAAATGACCAACTGGCCAAATGACGAACTGACAAAATGACAGACTGACCAAATGACCAACTGGCCAACTGACCAAAATTAATGACCAACTGATCGACTGACCGACTGACTAACCTCTGCGGTCCACTCTGAAACGGTTTGGTTTTCATGTGACCAATTAAATGAATTGATTGCTCGCAGCGCCTTCATCGTTAGCAAATAAATATTTATCAATTAATCGATTAATTTTATGAAATGTTTCTTCGTCAATAACTTTCGATGTCGTCTTCGATGGCGGTGGTCTGATGATGAAAACTAATAATTCGGTGAGTTTAGTGAAGAGTGGAATTGTTGCAAATAATAATATGGTAAACATCGGTTGACATATTTATTATCACTTGCAGCAATATTATGGGTTTAGATGATCCGATGGAAAAGAGTGGATTGGAGAAGTATTTAATTATTTATCACATGCTGCACCAAAAAACATTCATGATTCAACTATTTTGAAACGAGGCTCAATTGACTTCAGTCGATTTCAGTTAGAGTTTTCTGCATGGCGTTAATTTAAGCAAATTATTGGCAGAAAGTAAAAGTAGGTCGCTCTAAAGGAGAACACGTTTACGATGGACGACCAGATGTGTGGACAGAGCAATGAAGAAGATTGATCACGTCTTTGTCATGGCTTTTGATTAGTATCAGGGTAAGTGATGATGATGATGATGATGACGATGACGATGACGATGACGATGACGATGACGATGACGATGATGATGATGATGATGATGATGATGATGATGATGATGATGATGATGATGATGATGATGATGACGATGATGATGACGACGATGATGATGATGATGATGATGACGACGATGATGATGATGACGATGATGATGATTTTTCATAGGGGAAAGGTGTGAGGAATGGAAGGAGGAAGGTAAGTGGACCTCGGTTGCAAAGACGGTGAGGGTCGGTCGGTCGTCGGTCGGTCGGTTGGTCAGCGAGAGAGCGACGGTGATGGTTTTGGCTGAGAAGACGGCGGACTCAACGCGTCATCGTCATAGTCGTCGTCGTCGTCATCGTCGTCGTCGTCGTCGTCGTCGTTGTCGTTGTTGTCGTCGTCGTTGTCGTCGTCGTCGTCATTAGGAATTCATTGTTTTCCGGGCGATTTGTCGTCTTCGTTATTAGACGCCAAGAAAACCCGGTTCGACAAACATGTCGGCAGAGAAAGAATAAGATTATAGGAGGGAAAGAAGGAGGAGGAAAGGAAGAGAAATGGAAGGAGAAATGGAAGGGCAATAAGAGGAGAAGGAGGAGAAGAATTGGAGGGAGAATTGGAGGGAGAATTGGAAGGAGAATTGGAAGGAGAATTGGAAGGAGAATTGGAAGGAGAATTGGAAGGAGAATTGGAAGGAGAATTGGAAGGAGAATTGGAGGGAGAATTGGAAGGAGAATTGGAAGGAGAATTGGAAGGAGAATTGGAAGGAGAATTGGAAGGAGAATTGGAAGGAGAATTGGAAGGAGAATTGGAAGGAGAATTGGAAGGAGAATTGGAAGGAGAATTGGAGGAAGAATTGGAAGGAGAATTGGAAGGAGAATTGGAGGAAGAATTGGAAGGAGAATTGGAAGGAGAATTGGAGGAAGAATTGGAAGGAGAATTGGAAGGAGAATTGGAGGGAGAATTGGAAGGAGAATTGGAAGGAGAATTGGAGGAAGAATTGGAGGAAGAATTGGAGGGAGAATTGGAGGGAGAATTGGAAGGAGAATTGGAAGGAGAATTGGACGGAGAAGTAGATGAGTGGAGAAGTCGACAGTTGCAGTAGAATTGAATTTGAAAGATGTTCGTCGCGAAGTGATTGATTGCGTTTGACGCAAATAAGACGACGACGACGACGACGACGACGACGACGACGACGACGACGACGACGACGACGACGACGACGACGACGACGACGACATCATGGGATATATATATATATAGACCTATGAGATTAGAAGGATGAGAAATGGGAGAAAGAGATGGAAGAGGAAAGTAGGAGAAAGAAGATGAGATTTATGGATTGAGATAATGTCGTCTTGCGAATGAAGATGATTATTTTCTTCACCCATCTCTCCTCTTGTCCAGGGTCGGGTGCTCATCTGCTCTACGTCAGTGTGTGAGGGTGGGGTGGGGCGGGTGTGGGTGTAGGCGGGTGGGGACGGGTGGGGTGGGGTGGGGACGGGTGGGGCGAGTGGGGGTGGGGGCGGGTGGTGATGACATAATATGTGTGACAAAAATCCATCGCAGTTCTATGGAAAACTCAACAGTAGTTTCGCTCTCGAGTATTATACGCAGAATTGTCCGACTGTCAACAAACAAGAACCAGCAAAGGATGATAGCGACTGACTTGACTGATTAGCCATATTACACAATTCAGATTTTCAAGGGCGGACTATTCGAAAATGGACGACGAGTAGCTGTGGCAAAGCTCCTTTATGATCGGATACAGAGTTGACGACCTCATCGATGGGATATGACGAGGATGATGATGCGAGGCAGGGCTGTTGATGGGTAAGACCGTCGACCAGGAACAGGATGAGGTAAAGATAAACACGTATATGATCAGCTGCAGATCAGATTGATCAGATCCCTTTATATGGAGGCAATAATTTAGTGCGCATGCAGTGTGTTAAATTAATCATCAACTCAGTTGATACTGCATGGTGGTGACCAGCGCAGATTGCCTCGTACTCAGGCGGAGATATCATGGACAAATTTTACAATAGCCTACAATACGACACAAATGTTGTGATATACCACAGATCAGACAAACAGATGCATTTAAAACAAACCCTCATTTTGCTATTAGAGAGAGATTCAAAATCCTGTTAATTAATTATCGATTATAATAGTGGAGAAAAAGTCGTGGATGAGTAGCAGATGAGACAGATCGTGTGGCGAGTGATCGTGGATTACTTGCTAGTATATTAGCACAGAGCGATTCAGACGAAGATGGTATTATTATTATTATTATTATTATTATTTTTTTTTTTTTTTTTTTTTGCCCCGAGGTAAACATGATCCCTCGGGGACTTCAACTCTCTCGATAAAAGCAAATTTGTCTGGAATGGACCCTATTCGTCAAGGTCCCAGTTGGAAAAGGTACCCCTAAAAGCGACATAGTTGAATCGCTGAATCGTTACCGACAGGCGTTGAAACAGATTATTATTATTATTATTATTATTATTATTATTATTATTATTATTATTATTATTATTATTATTATTCTATAGAGAGAAGTTGTTTCCTTGGTTGTGAAACGTTAGCTTTTGATCGATAATAATAGAAAAACGGATGTTCCAATCTCTCAAAAAATTATGAAGAAAGCGACATCTGAAGAAGAGCTGAGAAGAGCTGATGGCAAACGACGACGCAATGGCTGAGACATGAGCAACATCCGTGTTTCTTCAGAGTGAGACGATCTGCTCTTCGTCGGAGATCCTGTCGAGATCAGCTGAAGTTTAAAGAATAGAAAGAATCAGATGGAAAGAGAGAAGGTTGCAAGAGGAAGGTTGAAATAGAAGATTGGACGCAGTCGAACGAGTGAGCCGAGGAATAAGTGACTGTGACAAGCAGAGTCGAAAGAACGGATCCATCTTTGCGGAAGTGCCACTAAGAGAGAAAGACAGAACCACAGAGACAGACATATAGATGAACAGACATGCATACATAGGCCTATACACAGAGACAGAGGCAGACGTGCAGATGAACTGAACGGCTAGAAGGCAGCTGCAGTCGAATTGACTATCTATGAATGAACAGCGGAGAAAGAGAGAGAAATAGAGAGAAATAGAGAGAGAAAAAGAGAAAGAAAGAGATGAAGCAGATTGCGTGGAAGACTAACATACAGGCAGACGGACAGATGGACAGACAGACGGACAGATAGACAGACAGACGGACAGATGGACAGACAGACGGACAGATGGACAGACAGACGGACAGATAGACAGACAGACGGACAGATGGACAGACGGACAGATAGACAGACAGACGGACAGATGGACAGACGGACAGACGGACAGATAGACAGACGGACAAACAGACAGACGGACAGATGGACAGACAGACGGACAGATAGACAGACGGACAGATGGACAGACGGACAGATGGACAGACGGACAGATAGACAGACGGACAAACAGACAGACAGACGGACAGATAGACAGACAGACGGACAGATGGACAGACGGACAGATAGACAGACGGACAAACAGACAGACAGACGGACAGATAGACAGACAGATGGACAGACGGACAGACGGACAGATAGACAGACGGACAAACAGACAGACAGACGGACAGATAGACAGACGGACAAACAGACAGACAGACGGACAGATGGACAGACGGTGGCAGACGGGTGTCTCTCGCACAATGCAGCTGCAGCTAAAGTTAAAGACTGTCGTACTATATAATTAATAATAATAATAATAATAATAATAATAATAATAATAATAATAATAATAATAATAATAATAATAATAATAATAATAATAATAATAATAATAATAATAATAATAATAATAATAATAATAATAATAATAATAATAATAATAATAATAATAATAATATCTTTTCTTTAATTAAACGCCTGCAAGACGCACTGCGCTTTACATTTACAAGTTATACAGTAATCTTAATTAAACTTAACTACTAACTGAACAGACAGCTTTGTAATTACACGGCGCCGATGGCAGCCTACAAAGCAAATCCGCCCAACGGGGGCTCAAACTCACTACCTCTCGCTCTCTTGGCCAGCGTGTTAACCACTACTCTACCGGGCCCCCCCAAATGAGAGATGCATGCTGCTATCGAAAGACACAATCATACGAAGAGACATAGAGAGATAAAGGCATAGACAGAGACAATAATTAGTAGCCTAGAGTTGGTGCAGAGACAAAGACAGAGGGAACTGTAGCGATGAGTGTGAGTGGCTGAGGACGAGGAGGAGAAGGAGGAGGAAGAGGAGGAAGACGAAGAAGAGGAAGAAGAGGAGAAAGAGGAGGAGGAAGAGGAGGAGTGGGAGTAGAAGTAGGAGGAGGAGGAGGAGATAGTATAGTTGGTGCAGAGACAAAGACAGAGGGAACTGTAGCGATGAGTGTGAGTGGCTGAGGACGAGGAGGAGAAGGAGGAGGAAGAGGAGGAAGAAGAAGAAGAGGTAGAAGAGGAGAAAGAGGAGGAGGAAGAGGAGGAGTGGGAGTAGAAGTAGGAGGAGGAGGAGGAGATAGTATAGTTGGTGCAGAGACAAAGACAGAGGACATTGCAGCGATGAGTGTGAGTGGCTGAGGACGAGGAGGAGAAGGAGGAGGAAGAGGAGGAAGAAGAAGAAGAGGAAGAAGAGGAGAAAGAGGAGGAGGAAGAGGAGGAGTGGGAGTAGAAGTAGGAGGAGGAGATAGTATAGTTGGTGCAGAGACAAAGACAGAGGACATTGCAGCGATGAGTGTGAGTGGCTGAGAAGGAGGAGGACGAGGAAGAGGAAGAAGGGCAGGCGGAGGAGTAGGAGGAAGAGAAGGTGGCGGAGGAGATTTTCGTCATTAATTTAGCGAATTATGTGGATAGATGATGATGACTGTAGTCATTTGGACGGAAGCTCAGCGGCGCTGGCCGACGCATCAGGTAGGAGGAGGAAGGAGAATGAAGGAGGACTGGAGAAGGACTGGAAGAGGAAGATGAGGAGAACGGAGGAAGGAGGAAGATGAGGAGGAGGACGGATGAGGAGGAAAAGAGGGAGGAGGAGAAAGATGAAAACGAACAAAAATACAAATAGAAATAGGAGGACAATAATTATTATATTAAGGAGGAGGAGGACGAATAGAAATAAATGCATGGACGTTGGATGAGAACGAGAAGATGGAGGAGAAGGATTAGGATGAGGAGAAGGTGAAGGAGAAGAGGAAATACTGGAATGGGAATGAGATGATGTCGAAGAGATTAAAAGGATGAACAAAATTGGGAAGAACCGAGAGAAACAATAGCGATTAGAAGAGGCAGACAGACAGACAGACAGAGACAGTAAAGTAGACAGACAGACAGACAGACAGACAGACAGACAGACAGACAGACAGACAGAGACAGTAAAGTAGACAGGCAGACAGAGACAGTAAGGTAGACGGACAGACAGACAGAGACAGTAAGGTAGACAGACAGACAGATATAATATTATAGTCGCTTAGAAATGCCGCAGCTTTGTCGTTTCGCAATTTCCATGAATGTTTTTTTACCCATGCAGATCACATGTGATCCGTCTTTATCTGAAATAATTACTCTGTTCATCGCCATCTCGATATCTATCTTCTGCTCGATTTCATGCCTTTCTGTTTCTTCTCTGCCTTCCCAGCTCCCTCGGAGTCCCTCCCCGATCCGACCCTGGCTCCCTTTTTCTTTTCACTCAGTTCCATCTATTCTAGTCCAGGCAATCTAGCTCAAAAGTACCGTCAACCTGGGCAAAATTGTAACAGAAGCTTTTAAACCGGTTTCCTGTTCAGAAATTTTCAATATCTCAGTTTCCAATACACCTAGAAATGTCATCTCGGTGTCTAAATTTTTCCATAAAGAAATGGAACCTGAGATATTGAAAATTTCGTATTTTGGTCGGCCATTTTGGAAAATGGCCGCCATTGAAGCCGTGGGGAAAATTTGCAATGGCTCTGTTGGCCTCCTCGCCCCTAACTATGTATGTTTAGACACCAAGATGACGATTCTAAGTGTACTGGAAGCTGAGATAATTTAAAATCTGTAAACCGGAGGCCATTTTGAAAAATGGCTGCCATTGGGGCCCGGGGTCAAATATGCGATGGCCCTATAGCCAAATCTTTTTCTTATGACATGTTCGTAGAATGTAACAAATTTTATGCTTGTATCACAAACTGAACCATTTTTAACCAGGCCGCTGTACTAGCAACCCGATACTCATTGTAAAAAAACATGAAGACCCATCATTTTGTGAACCTCATTTTGGGGGTGATCACATGGTCGGATTTGTCGGATTTTGGATATGTTATTCAGCAGAAAATTCTGAACAGGAAACCGTTTTAAAAGCGTCTATTACAATTTTGCCCAGGTGAAACTGTAAATTGCCTGGACTATTCTTCCTCTCATGCTCAATCATCCCAATTCCCTCTCCACGTCTCTGGTTCCTTCTCTGCCTCTCGTACCCCCATCCCCAATTCCGCACTGCCTGCCTCTCTGGTTCCATACCCAATCTATCCCCTACAGTCCCCTTTCCATGTCCCTGGCTCCATCTATTCCCCATCCATTGTATCATCCACTCATGTGCAACGACTGTGACGACCGATCGACCGACCGCATCTCAAGATCTTCCTCCTACTCCGTCTGCAGAACAGAATGATGTAGACGACGACGACGACGGCGACGACGACAAATCATCAGCTGAACAATAGCAACTGATTGCATTGCAAGAGAATAAAATTATTCATATGATGACTGATCCACGGATTCAACGCAATCTAACACATCATGCATTGCACATAATTATACGACGTACATTAAACTATGATTTAATCAAACATGATTTAATCAAACATGATTTAATCAAACATGATTTAATCAAACATGATTTAATCAAACATGATTTAATCAAACATGATTTAATCAAACATGATTTAATCAAACATGATTTAAACAAACATGATTTAATCAAACATGATTTAAACAAACATGATTTAAACAAACATGATTTAATCAAACATGATTTAAACAAACATGATTTAAACAAACATGATTTAAACAAACATGATTTAATCAAACATGATTTAATCAAACATGATTTAATCAAACATGATTTAAACAAACATGATTTAATCAAACATGATTTAATCTAAGACATTTAAATTTAATGATGTAATCTAACACATTCTGTATGGCACATATGCGACGTGCCTTAAACAATCAACACCGAATGCAAAACACGAACTTTACAATCGACAGGGTGAGAAATGGTATAAACAATAAAACCGATGGAAGACACGCACAAAACTAGCAGCAGCATGCATTGTATTCCATTTAATCATTTATAAAAGCGCCTCAATTAGGGTGAATGTTTCAGAGCCGATCCCAGTGCGCAAGGTTCTGCAAAAAGAAACAGGTTGTCATTATTGATTCTCATATCATACCATGTCCTTTTCGTCTTTCACTCCTCCAACCACTTTCACTCCGCTCACTTACCTCGCTCCTCCTTTTCTTCCTCTTCTTCTTCCTCCTCCTCCTCCTCATCCTCCACCATCTCTTATGCCTCTTCCTTCTGCTCCTTTAGTTCTCTTCCTCCATAATTATCCTTTCTTTCTCCTCTTTTTCTTGCCCTCTCATTCCTTCTCCTTCTACTCCTCCTCCTCAACCTCCTCTCTTTATTCCCCTCTGCTTCCTCCTGCTCCTCCTCTTCCTCCTCCACCTCCTCTCTTTATTCCCCTCTGCTTCCTCCTACTCCTCCTCTTCCTCCTCCACCTCCTCTCTTTATTCCCCTCTGCTTCCTCCTGCTCCTCCTCTTCCTCCTCCACCTCCTCTCTTTATTCCCCTCTGCTTCCTCCTACTCCTCCTCATCCTCCACCTTCTTCTTCTCTTGCTCGTTCTATAAGCGATCGAGAAATCGTCGATGTGCAATTTACATAAGACGTCGAATTGCAAACTGTGATTGGCTGCCGGGAAATTGTTCAATCACGCGGTCAGACGCGTCTTCAACTAAACCATCGCGGGAATACAAGACACATCCATTCCGAACACACACTCACACACACTCACACACACACACGCACACACACACACACACACGCACACACACGCACACACACTTACCTACACACACACTCACGCACACACACTCTCTCTCACACACAAACACACACACGCACTCACACACGCACACAGACGAGCAGATGGTTGGAGGAATGAAGAGGAGTGCAGCTTTGGCTAAGACTATGGCGTACCAATTTCTACCGCCAAATACAAGAAACTTATAATCATATTTACTATTTTTATTGCTATTATTATTATTATTATTATTATTATTATTATTATTATTATTATTATTATTATTATTATTATTATTATTATTACTACTACTACTACTACTACTACTACTACTACTACTACTACTACTACTACTACTACTACTACTACTACTACTACTACTACTACTACTACTACTACTACTACTACTACTACTACTACTACTACTACTACTACTACTACTACTACTACTACTACTACTACTACTACTACTACTACTACTACTACTACTACTACTACTACTACTACTACTACTACTACTACTACTACTACTACTACTACTACTACTACTACTACTACTACTACTACTACTACTACTACTACTACTACTACTACTACTACTACTACTACTACTACTACTACTAGTCTACTATTCCCACTACTACTACTACTACTACTCATACTAATACTACTGCTACTATAGTTATTATTCGACAAATGCCGGTTGAACAAAAGAACCGCGGAAGGCCACGGCATTAAAGCGCTGGATGGTGATTGATAAGCGCTGGATGGTGATTGATAAGCGCTGGATGGTGATTGATAAGCGCTGGATGGTGATTGATAAGCGCTGGATGGTGATTGATAAGCGCTGGATGGTGATTGATAAGCGCTGGATGGTGATTGATAAGCGCTGGATGGTGATTGATAAGCGCTGGATGGTGATTGATAAGCGCTGGATGGTGATTGATAAGCGCTGGATGGTGATTGATAAGCGCTGGATGGTGATTGATAAGCGCTGGATGGTGATTGATAAGCGCTGGATGGTGATTGATAAGCGCTGGATGGTGATTGATAAGCGCTGGATGGTGATTGATAAGCGCTGGATGGTGATTGATAAGCGCTGGATGGTGATTGATAAGCGCTGGATGGTGATTGATAAGCGCTGGATGGTGATTGATAAGCGCTGGATGGTGATTGATAAGCGCTGGATGGTGATTGATAAGCGCTGGATGGTGATTGATAAGCGCTGGATGGTGATTGATAAGCGCTGGATGGTGATTGATAAGCGCTGGATGGTGATTGATAAGCGCTGGATGGTGATTGATAAGCGCTGGATGGTGATTGATAAGCGCTGGATGGTGATTGATAAGCGCTGGATGGTGATTGATAAGCGCTGGATGGTGATTGATAAGCGCTGGATGGTGATTGATAAGCGCTGGATGGTGATTGATAAGCGCTGGAATAGATAGCATTAAAGCGCTGGATGGTGATTGATAAGCGCTGGATGGTGATTGATAAGCGCTGGATGGTGATTGATAAGCGCTGGATGGTGATTGATAAGCGCTGGATGGTGATTGATAAGCGCTGGATGGTGATTGATAAGCGCTGAAATAGATAGCATTAAAGCGCTGGATGGTGATTGATAAGCGCTGGATGGTGATTGATAAGCGCTGGATGGTGATTGATAAGCGCTGGATGGTGATTGATAAGCGCTGGATGGTGATTGATAAGCGCTGGATGGTGATTGATAAGCGCTGGATGGTGATTGATAAGCGCTGGATGGTGATTGATAAGCGCTGGATGGTGATTGATAAGCGCTGGAATAGATAGCATTAAAGCGCTGGATGGTGATTGATAAGCGCTGGATGGTGATTGATAAGCGCTGGATGGTGATTGATAAGCGCTGGAATAGATAGCATTAAAGCGCTGGATGGTGATTGATAAGCGCTGGATGGTGATTGATAAGCGCTGGAATAGATAGCATTAAAGCGCTGGATGGTGATTGATAAGCGCTGGATGGTGATTGATAAGCGCTGGAATAGATAGCATTAAAGCGCTGGATGGTGATTGATAAGCGCTGGAATAGATAGCATTAAAGCGCTGGATGGTGATTGATAAGCGCTGGAATAGATAGCATTTTTCTTTAGAGATATCCTGTGGTAAGGTAAAGACGTCTTTCTAATTCTTTTATGATCTCTAGTTCGTTGACGCTTATGGGTCTGGAAGGCCAGTGGTACAAACAAATGTGTTGTGGACACTGGACAGTTGATTGTATTTGACGATCTTTTGTTTATGTGGTGGAGAAAATAATTGTTCGGAAGCTGCACTTAAATTAATGATGGCCGTCAGCGATCGTTGCAGCTCATCTAATCCTTCGTCATTGTAATTGAGGATACAGGCAGAGAACGTCGTGTCACCCACGCAAACCACAACTGCTGCTTAACCTAACCATGGCGTTCATTCTTCTCATTTGCCAACCTCAATGACATCGTGATGGAAGGCTGAGCAAGCAATATTTATCAATAAATGAAGTGGCTTTCAGACGACACAGCCATATCCTATAAGTAAAATTTAATGAATTATAATAATCATTGACCGATGAATTATTTGATCAGCTCAACTCATGCAAACTAATATAGTTTTTCTGTTGTTTTAAAGCAGTTTGTCATCATTCTGAGAGCACCAGCAGAGGATTATGGTTTGTTAAGAACCCAACCCTATACATCTTTAAGACGCTGACAACATGTCGTCCGCCTACGGATATATATAGCCTATATATATATATAGAGAGAGAGACAGAGACAGAGACAGAGAGACAGAGACAGAGGCAGAGAGAGACAGAGACAGACAGAGAAAGAGACAGAGAGCCTAGACACTCTTTTACCTGTCTCTGTGTCTTTTTTGTGCCTTTTCTCGTCTACAGTTTCTCTTCGAACCTGAACTATTATAATCAAAAAACTATTTTAATACAGAAGCATACAGCAAAAATACTTGCAAGTAAAACGTATCAGATCGAGAAGTGATAGTCTGTCTGTTTTCCTCGGGAAAAAGACAAGTGTGGGCACGATATACCTCGGACTGAAAAGTGGTATACGTATACGGCCCTCCGGGCCCCGGCCGGTGCCTCTCGCTCCCTCCCTCGGTCGCTCCCTCCCTAAACCTCCCTCCATCCCTCCCTCGCTCCATCTCTCCCTACCTCCCTCCATCCCTCCCTCCATACCTCCCTCCCTCCCTAGCTCCTGCATCAGTAGATGATGTTTCGATGTCAAAAGCGAATCGGTCGATGGCTGAAGAAGTCGATCTCGCCTTTGACTTTGCGAACCTTAGACAACCAACGTTGCAGATGGATCTCACCGATCCTCCTCTCTTCACCACCACTCCGATAGCCCCTCCCTCCGTCCCTCCCTCCCTCCCTCCACCTCCGACCTCCAGATCCATTCGCCCTCGCAATGGACACGAACTATTCGCTCATCATTCAGTCGGGTCACTACTACAGTAGACGGCGGTGAAGCAAGTGCAATGAACGGAGATGCAAACTATAATAATTCTATGGTTGCACCGTCCTCCATTGCACTTGCCTGACCGCAGTCTACAGCCGCTTCATCATCACCTCCGTCGTTGCCATAGCAATTGCCGCCTCCTCCTCCTCCATTGCTGCTATGGCAACGACGGAGGTGATGATGCAGCGGCTGCCGTATATCGTGTAGGGGAAGGAGAGTATAGAGATAATAATTATTAGAAATCTTGATTGGGCGATGTATAAATTATATGCTCACACATTCAACAAATGAACCAAACTATTAATGGGCCATTCCACGGTATTGGAGTCCATGAAGGGTCAATAAAAAATATTGGAATTATAAATTGTTATAAATTTCTGTTATAGCTAGATGGTTCTAGTATAAGATTCCAAAAGAATTTGTCTTTCTGCACTTATCGTTTTGTATCGACTTTGCTTCAAAGTGGCAAATTTGATATTTTGCGTTACGGACTCTACATGCAATTTTTAAATGCTAAATTTCTAATGTAAATCCAATGTCGAATATTTTTAGCTGGACATCATGACCATGGTGAGAGTAAGTGATAAATACTTCGTGATCAAAAATTCACCTCATCTTGTGTCCAGATTTGCTCGGCCAAAACATGAGTTGTAGAGTCCGTAACATTCTGGGGCTTCTGATTTGTTTTGCAGGCATTTCGAATTGAGCAGCAAACTTGTTATCTCTATTCCTCTGATTCCCCATTGTAGGCTACTCAGTAAGCATAGATTACTTTTCCTAATGTTGCTTTAAATTTTTTTATGCGAAGTTGAATATCGTTACGGACTCTACAAAAAGCGTTACGGACTCTACCAAGCACAAATTCAGCTCATGAGATAATGGCTAAAATTGCCAGAAATTATGCATGGAAGCTAAACATTCAACATGTATCTTGTTTAAATGATTCCTTTTATTCATCACTTTCTAAGCTACCATGTGGAAAGCATGGAATTAGTCAACAACTTTAAGACATTTAGAAATTTTATTTAGCTGACATCTAACACACATAAATCAACATATAGCATGATGTATCTATGCGTTTTATTATATATTCATTGCATTTATATTGATTTATAAACGCTGTTAAAACAAGGTTACGTAATCAATAATTTAAATGAATAGTAGGCCCATGCTAGTTAATTTTCCTCGATTATTCATAGAAATGGTGGAAACAGTTAAAGAACATGTGGAGAGCACAGGCAGAAAGTCTACAACAATGTACTTCGTGCCATGGAATCTGCACCTACTTACAGAATCATATTCAAGTACCAGTACTTACAGAATCAGAATAATGATATTTTAGACCATGAGCTGTATATGTTCAAGAAAGCAAGAGTTTATAAGTGTTTAACTCAGAGCAAGTCTAGGGCGAGAGCGCCACGAGAAGCGGGTGGTGCTCCTCAACCTTCTAAGTAAACCAGATTTTTGCACTGGATAAGGTGTAAAAATTGGTTTGTCTAAATTTTGGTCCATGTGCCCAGAAGAAGACTATAGTGCTAACTGAAACAAGACTAAGCTACAAAGGTGAATACTGCATGTTGTGAATGACAAATTGGGCAATCTGCTCTAGGCCTACTTTCCAGACAGAATTGACCAGTTATATATATATATATATATATATATATATATATATATATATATATATATATATATTCGTTTATTGACATGCAATCTGACAGACTGCAGAACGATTACCGGTACAAGTTATACGAAATACGGCAAGCTTCACACGACACGCAGGTCGGCTCGGTTACTTAACACTAATGGCCTAAGTGCTGGAACGCTCTTGATTCGGCCAAGCCAGGAGTGGGAGGGGCGATCTTATTTTCAACAGACCCGAGGCAGACAACACAACAGAAAGCGCCACTGGCAGCTAACAGAAAATTCAAATAAATGTTTGCCCTGAGCGAGGCTTGAACCCGGGTCGCGATAATGTCTCTCAGTTTATCGACCAGCGCTCTCTCCACTGAGCAATAAATAATGTGGATAACATGGAATTATTATGGAGTGAACAGATTGTTGAAAAGCTATGCACCTGCAGCAAAAGATGAAAGAGGTCTTTTCGAGTTCATTGACCCTGTGACTAGTGTTACAGAATGACCTAAGCTTCTGAAACATTAAGAGCTTCAACATTACAGATCTTTGAGCTGTACAAGCATTCCATTGATTGTTGGTGACAATAAAACACCATATTTGTTCAATTTGAGCTCTGAAACTTCCCGTAGTACCTTGCAAGCAATTGAAATGATGAAAATAATTGCTATAAAAAGTATAAATTAACTGTTTTCATGGATATTAATCAGTTTTTGTTTATGATCCATAACTGTAGAGTCCGTAACGTAGAGTCCGTAACGCATAGTGTGTTCATTAAGTGAGTGCTCAACATCAGTACTTATCAAAAAAAAGAAATGCAACTATGACTATATCAACAGAAATGGCTGGCAAATCTAAGGTTGTGTCTCAAAAGAATTTGTATATTATAATTTCACAGGAAATCAAGATAGTTCAATCATCAAAAAAGTCGAGGGAACTTTTCTGTAGAGTCCGTAACGCAAACATTTTAATTCACCAAAAATGATACATCACAGCCAGCAAAGTCTAACTAATACCAAACTAGTCTATGATCGAAGCGGCATCTGGGAAAAATATTTAAATAATTTAAACAGTCGTCATCTCTCTGTATGAGGGGCTCAAAGTCTCCGAAATGTAGAGTCCGTAACATTTTGAATACCGTGGAATGGCCCTAATGCCAAAGAATATCAGACAGGCATCATCATTTGCATATTCATAGGATATTCAAAGGATGTCTAAAGATTATCCAAAAGATGTTCAAAGGATATTCAAAGGATGTCTAAAGATTATTCAAAAGATGTTCAAAGGATATTCAAAGGATGACGACAACGGTGGTCACAACTCCGGACGAAGAGCAAAAAGAGGAATAGAGAGAGAGAGAGAGAGAGAGAGAGAGAGAGAGAGAGAGAGAGAGAGAGAGAGAGAGAGAGAGAGAGAGAGAGAGAGAGAGAGAGAGAGAGAGAGAGAGAGAGAGAGAGAGAGAGAGAGAGAGAGAGAGAGACAGACAGACAGACAGACAGACAGACAGACAGAGACAGAGACTTAGACAGACAGACAGACAGAGATATGATTATAGACAGGGCTTAAAGTGTGCCTGGACGGTCATGGACGGTGTCCATGCACTTGTTTTAAAATCTGAACGCAGTCCAGCCACTTATTGGCGAGCATAGACTAGAAAGGTAAGGGGCGTCCAGGCACTTATTTTTTTACACTTTAGGCACTGATTATAGAGGCAAATACAGAAGCGGAAAGACTGAGAAACTGAGAGAGACAGAGAAGTACAGAGACAGAGAGGGAGAGAGATAGACTATCTGATAGAGGGATAGAGACAGAGAGGAAGGCGCACTTAACGTGAAAGAGGAAACGGCAAACAGTTGTATCCGTCCGTGGCCTTCGTTTCGTTCCCTGTTTGTCCGTCCGTCTGTCCGTGCGTCCGTCTATCTGTCTCTGGATGTCCGTATAATTATTGGTCTCGTGTCTTATGAATCGGAGAAGCCTTTTAGTTTCAAATGGAAAAGCAATTTGAACAGTCTTCCTATCATTCTGTCTGTTTGCCTGCCTATCTGCCTATAATTATGTCTGTTTGTCTGTGTGTCTGTCTCTTGGTCCATTCTTAAAAGGACAAGATTGAAATTGCGCTTCTTATCCGGGCAACACCACAGCCATAGCCATAGCCATAGCCACGGACATGGACAAGGACATGGACACGGACATGGACATGGACACAGCAATTGCGTTTATCTTGTCAATCCTGGTTCACCGATAGACGGACGGAAGGACGGACGGACGGACGGAAGGACGGACGGACGGAAGGACGGATGTATTCCGCAAATTGACGTTATTTACGTACTGATATCATCAGACACTCCTCCCTCCTCCTCCTCCTCTTCCTCCTCATCCCCGTCCATCGTCTCAGGCTGCTGCTGCTGCTTGGAAGGGGACGTGGCTCTGTCCGGCCAAGATGGGTGACCGACGGACGGACACGTGGGGGGAGGGGGGGTAGGAAGAGGTGTTCGCCGCTAGGAGTAGCTACCGTCTGAGATTCCAGTTAAAAGCGGAATGAAGGAGGTTAGCAGAGGGAAGAGAGCAACAGAGGGAAGGATATGAAAGAGGAGAGGTGGGAGGAATATGAAGAAGAGAAGGGTGTTAAGGAGTAAGAGGCGAAGGAGGAGGATGAGAAGATGGAGGATGAAGAAGAGGAAGAGAAGATGGAGGAGGAGGAAGAGGAGGAGAAGGAAGAGGAAGAAGAGAAGATGGAGGAGGAGGAGGAGGATGTGAGCAGTGATGTGCGTCAACCGTTTATGTTGTCGGAATTAATTTTCCGGTCACGTGTTGACGGCGTCGACTAAAGACCATAAATGACGACAGGAAAAGAGCGACGATGTATCCAGTGAAGAAGGTGGAGGACGAGGAGGAGCAGAATGAGGAGGAGGTGAGGAAGAGGACGAGGAAGAAAAGGAGGAAGATGAAGAGGAGGAACAAGGTGTGGAGCAAGAGGAGCTGGCGGAGGGGCAGGAGGTGGAGCAGGTGGAGGAAGAAGACGAAGAGGAGGAAGAAGTGGACAAGAGGAGGATGTGTTGGTGATATCCCTCCGTCGTGTTTCTGTCTTTCTGTGGAAGACGGTCGGTTGATGCCCTGCTGCTTCTGCTGCTGCTGCTGTTGTTGCTGCTGCTGCTGTTGTTGTTGCTGCTGCTGCTGCTGTTGTTGTTGTTGCTGCTGCTGCTGCTGTTGTTGCTGCTGCTGCTGCTGTTGTTGCTGCTGCTGCTGACTCGCTGAGGACTGATGGACCCAAGATGGATCGGAGGGCGTTGTCCTGCTCAGTCGTCCGTTCGTCCGTTCGTCCGTTCGTCCGTGGGTGCGTAGTCTGCTGCTCTGCTAAACCGTTCAAATACCTAAATCATTTATACGCTCTGACTCAGGACACAACCACCACCACCTCCTCCACCACCTCCACCACCAACACCACTACCGCCATCACCATCACGCCACCACCCTACCTCCACCACCAC
>CATKHU010000280.1:0-7500 GCA_949752735.1 Lumbricus terrestris
AATGCAGATAATAAACAGATGAAACAATTGAGAGAAAAAATAATGATAATAAAAATAACAATAATAACAATAATAGCAACAATATTAATAATAAAATTAAATTAAAAAAAATAATAGAATAATATTATTGTTATTTTATTTTCTACTACTATACTGCAACAGCTGCTATTACTGCTACTACAACTACTACTACGACTGTTACTACTACCGCAATTACAACTACCACAACAACTACTATACTACGACTATTGCTACCACTGCTACCATTACTTCTACCTCTACCAGTACTACCACTGCTGCTAATGCTACTACTACCAATACTACTGTCGCTACAACTAATATACAAAATTATTATAATATTGATATAATTATATTAATATTAAAAATAATAATTATATAGTAGGTGAGATTATAATAATAATGATAATAATTATAATTTTATTAATGAAAATAGTAATTAGAATAATAATTTAATAATGTTCTTTGAAATGAAATGCATAATATTATTAACCCGTCGGAGGTGAGGTGGGGTGTGACACACCCCAGAAGCATTCTACTTTAAATTTTTAGCGGAAAACTTAGAGCCAGTTCTAATTATTTTTTTCTACCTTTGTGAATATGAAATACGGACACTTTACCACAATTTCAGGTAATTTGAACGAACAGTTTTTTTTAAAATTATTTTGTTGCATATTTAAAGAAAATTGCATTTTTTCGTTTACAAACAATTATACATGTTGATTTTATGAGCCATGATTTGCCATGCGAGTGTGCCTTGAACACGTCAATTCTGTGTTGGCATTGAGAAGGCTGACGACAATGATGGCTAAAACAGTTTATGTTGTATTAAAAATATATATATTATGGTTATTCGTGCATTTGATAATGTTGCACATGAGGACCCAAACTTGCATGGGTTAAGTACACATTGGATGGGTTCACCTTCTGGCCATCTAATAAGGATTGAAAACAGATATTTGTTCGTGGTAATCGTCTGTTTAGTTGATTATTGATAATAGAAGAATAGTTTAACTCAACTTAGTATTTTCCATTTGATATCGCGGCTTGAAAATAAAAATATGTATTGGGGTTTGTCAAACCCCACCTCACCTCTGGCGTTACAAATCGTCACCTCACCTCCGAAGGGTTAAAATGGATTAGTGCTCAAATCAGCAACTAATATTCTTTAGAAAAACCTTCCACTTACTACTTTATACTACTGCCTTTATTTTATAACTGCATGCATGTGTGTCGTATAATACAGTGATTCTCAAAGTGGTGGTCTGTGGACCTGCGCCGGTCCGCGGAGTCCTGACCACTGGTCCGTGAAGAAGTCTGAGAGTGAAAACTAAATTATTGTTGTTAATTTATACATTTAAAATTGTGAAATTATAATTTCACAATTAATAATTATTCGAAATGTTGTTCAAAATTTATTTAAAATTATGTCTCAAATTTTTAAAAATACATTACCAGTGCCTTATTTTATCTTGCCAAATGGCTATTCAAACAATTTGATTTATTCTGAATTTATTACGTCTATAACTGCAGTCAGTTTCGTGTTTATGTCTGTTGATCTACGGTGAGCGATAGTAAACACTGATCAAGCATTAATAGATGTAGATCTTTTAATTTTCTAACGTAATATAAAATTTTATATATAAGCAAATCGACCGTTCACACGAAAATATGATCCACAATATTTAAATGTGGCGATATTCTGATTTTTGTGTTCTATTTCGAGCAGGTGTTTCATCATTAGCGCAAAACCTTAGGAGGCCTAATGTGTCATTATATACATGTATGTTTGCAGATCCTCCTATAGGTCTACATCAGTGCTGTCCAACCTTTTTGGTACCGCGGGCCGCAAAAACAAGATTCTTGAAGTCGAGGGTCGCAACAGAAAACTCAAAAGCAGTGGCTAAAATTTATTGGCAATATGTAACATTAACATTGAAACGAGTAGGCCTATTAAAATTTAATATGGAATGATTAGAATCTATCAATCTATCTATTTAATTTATGAAATTTATTTACCCCCGGTTCAAGATACTCGATCAGATATGCTACCGACCCATGAATGGCCAAGGAGAAATGCTTTGAGCAGTTTATGGAAGGGCTGGACAAGTCCAACAGGAATAATAATAATGAATAATGGAATGTGGACTACACGAATCACGATTGTCATGCTTCACACTAGTTGAGCAACAAGATGTGCAAGGATGGCGTCTATCCCAGCCTTGCACTCAGTTTCGTGGCCCATTCAGTTTAGCCAGCTCAGCTCTTCATTACGTCGAGCAATCAATTTTTAAGCTAAGATCCACTTTATTACTGGGGCGAATTTCCATCCTCCTGCTCTAGCTGGCTTTCATAAAAATTCGTCGAAGCCACAATTCCCGTCTATAAAGAGCTAGCAGTCATAGTCGTCGGACCAGAAAGTGCAAAGACATCGCCTTTCGTCGACCTGTGTACGTGTCTCTTATCGATTGTTTCTTTCTAATCCTTAGAACTATAACTCGACGACCTCGATCTCGAAAAAATGGTCGCAGTCATTTTGCAGACGTGCTGTAGCCTACTCTGTAACCGACACATCCCAGGGACTGACTAGAAGTGAACGGTTTGTGAGAGTTTGCGAGGTCCGTTTCCGGGTCGTGAGCTTGTAGACGTCGGACCCTGCATGGTCGCCACATAGGCTATTTATCTCCCTCACCTTACAGCTATAAGAATTGTCAACACCAGAAGTCGTGTGTCAATCTCCAGATAGACTATGGGAACCTAACCCCAGGAAAAGAAAGAAGAGATTTAGTCTTTGGATTGGACTTTCTGATAGCATTGCAAATCGGCAACTGTCACAACACCAATAACAAAATACACGCTCAAGTCGACCAGTGACTTTATTCTTTACTTCATTTTACACAAAGTGCAAAAATTTAGTGAGCCCGTGCGGGCCACTTGAAATCACCTCGCGGGCCGCATGCGGCCCGGGGGCCGCACGTTGGACAGCACTGGTCTACATTAACAAAATTCTTATCTTGTTCGATACTTTGAGTTCAACTTTTAGAAATGTAATTAAATGACAATTAAATTCGGGGAAAAATTAAATGCCATTAAGGATTTTTAATTAATTAAAACAAATAGCTTATTATAAATTCATTCATAATTCATTCATTTAGATAATCTATATAGCGCCTCTTCAAGAAACCTATTCAGAGGAGCTCCACAGCTAAAAACAAGATTTGAGCAACTTATCAAAAGCAGGTGAATTTGGTCTAAGTCGCAAGGTTAGTGCATGGGAGGTCATTCCAGTTAGCAGGACCCACAATAGAAAAAGGCTCGACGCTGTATGGCAGAAGTGCCAACTCGAGGAATAAATAACCCTATAATAGTCTTTTTTATAATAGCCTATAGTTCGCTTTTTTGCGCCTGTCATTGAAGTTAGCGGTCCGCGAGCTTCCCAAAAAATTATTGCCGGTCCGTGGGCTGCAGAAGTTTGAGAACCAGTGGTATAATATACAAACATGATGCTTAAAAGTTAAAACGTCTATCTAAATGTGTATGCACCTGTTAAATACAAGTTACGTATTAATCCGTATCGTTATCTTTATGTAAGTTAGCCCAGCAAACATGAAGATATTATTTTTGGTATATTTCTCAGCGTTCACACACAGCACACACACACAGCACACACACACACACACACACACACACACATGCATTATATATAGGTTGTTCGCTGGGAAATATATGCATAATGTATGCATTGATAATGTGTTTTGTACTTTCCACATACTGCATAATGTACTCAAATATGCATGATTCACATAATATTATTCATATATAGGCCTAATAGATATATTTATAGAGTCGGTACATACAATAATTATACGTCCCATCATTGTCGAATCATCATTGTAAAAGTGTCAATTGTGCGATATATTTTGAGTAGTGTTTGCAGTAGCATATCTGCGATATAGAGAGCATGATGCATGTACAGCTATTAAGCCCTATTAAGAGCGTCATTGCCATCGTAATTAGGTTAAAGGGGCTCAGCATGTTTCTTATTTTGAGGGGGTAATTCACATGGATGTATCTATATGCTTCCATGGCATGCACGCACAGTTGATATTATATTCAAGGCCGTTGACGGTGATAGGAATTAGTTTGTATAAGGTAAAGGTTTGTATTGAATCATTTCATAAATCATTGGTTAACAACAGTTTTTCTTATGATATAATTACAGCATATACAATGCATATTCTGCCTTTATACGCGCTGTCTTTTTGTGGAAGGGCAAAACAAACAAAGTAGACCCAAACAATATGTTTATTTGTGAAGAATTTTAACATTTTGACAAAGATGTATATAATCTTAATTTGGTGATTGTTTGTTGACTATAAATAAGATGTTCATACTCAACGGAAAATTGGTCAGAGCTGTTATGTGTAAATATAGCAAAAATCGTTCTATACAGAAATATGAACAATTTGCGAGAACAAATTTTATTAACTGCTGAATATATTGCAAATTTCTTTATTTTTAAACATTTCAATTTTATTCGAAAGGTCGGGTTCAAAGCTAAGACCTGTTTCAGGGTATGCACGATTTAAAAAAAAGATTTCGACTTCAATTGCGCTCAATATACAGGGTGGGCCAAAAAAGACCCCCTTGGTTTTTTGCAAATATCTTGGCCAGAAGCAAGAATTTTGAAATGAAATTTTACAGGCTTAAAGACAATTCATATTTACAAATGATGGCCAGATTTCATAAAAAATATTTCAATCACGACAAAAGTTACAACACTTTTAGTGATGCCACCCCGTGTTTTTTTGACGATTCAAAAACGAAACGCAAAAAAATTAGGTTTTTTGCCGATATCATGGCCAGAGGTAAGAATTTCAAAGTGAAATTTTACAGGCTCAAAGACAATTCATATTAAATTTTACACATGTTGGTCAGATTTCATCAAAATATTTCAAACAGAACAAAAGTTATATCACTTTTAGTCACGCCACACACCGTTTTTGACGATTCAAAAACAAAACGAAATAAAAAGTAACAAAAACACGATTTTATTAAGTCTCATCTCAAATAACTGTTGTCAAATGAACTTGGTAGTGCTTCACAACTTGTGTTCAATGTGCCCACCACCAGTGCCAAAACTTCTTTTCAGTCTCTTTGCAAAGTTCTTGATAGACCTGCTGATTAATCTGACAGATTCCTTATTTACCAATTTGATTGTCATCTTGCTAAGTGACTTCTCAGTGACGCGCAGCTACGCTGGTACCCTGTTTCTCTTTTAACACTCGAGTGCCCAAGGTATTTTTTGGTACACGAAGGCCCAAGAGGGGGGTCCGCGCGGACCCCAGCGTTTTCATGGTAATATCTTGAGAAGGGATTGGAATATCGTTACAGAATTTAGTTCTATGTATTCCCAGATGAATTTGCAATCGATTGATGTATCTTATACCACAATAACACCACCTGGTGTAAAATAATAGTGTAAAATCTCTTGATACACATTTTATGCTTGCTTGCGTCATTTACCGAAGGAAGTCTATCGTTTTCATGCTAAAATCTTGAGAAGGGATTGGAATATCATAACAGGATTTAGTTCTATGTAATCCAAAATGAATTTTCAGTCGACTGATGTATCTTATATCACAATAGCACCACCTGGTGCAAAATAATAGTGTAAAAATCTCATGATACACAGTATAATGCTTGCTTGCGTCATTTACCGAAGGAATAGCAGCAAATCTTGCGGTACTCTTAGTATACGATGTGGTTGTGGGGTACAGGGTTGGACAATACTCACGCAAAATATACCATTCGATGCCCAAATGGTTGCTCTAGGAATACCTAAAAGCATTTTTGCATATCTATAGCCGTTAAAAAGTTATCCGGAAAAAACGGGCCTGGGGTCCGGTCGGACCCCCTCTTGGGCACTCGAGGGTTAAATAGTAATAATAATGATCGTCTGGCACTATCAAGGCTATTTGATACCAATTATTTGAGATGAGAATAAAAATCGTGTTTTTTTAAACTTTTTTGTTGCGTTTCGTTTTTGAATCGTCAAAAAACGGTGGTGACCTCCCTAAAAGTGGTATAACGTTTGTTCTGTTTGAAATATTTTGATGGAATCTGGCCACCATGTGCAAAAATGAATTGTCTTTTAGCCTGTAAAAATTTCATTTCGATATTCGTACTTTTGGCCAAGATATTGACCAGAATAATTAGATTGGATTTTTGTTACTTTTTGTTGGGTCGCGTTTTTGAATCGTCAAAAAAGAGTGAGTGGCCTCCCTTATAGTGGCATAACTTTTGTTTTGTCTGAAATATTTTGATGAAATCTGGCCATCATGTGTAAATATGAATTGTCTATAAGACTGTAAAATTTCATTTCGAAATTCTTACTTCTGGCCAAGATATTTGCAAAAAACCAAGGGGGTCTTTTTTTGGCCCACCCTGTAGATATAATATACATTTGATGAGGACAATGAATCAACTATGGGTAACTATAGTTAATTAGATGATAACTAATTAGCTGATTGATTGACTTTGTATCAATTTCTAAATCTGTAATTAAAAATTTAAACATTTTGCATATTGATGCTTAATGGCAATGACAATTTTTGTTGTTGGTTTCATTTACGTCAACAAATTATGGGTGACAATTCTGAATCAAATTAATTTCAACAAATTAACTGGGTGATAATTCTGAATCAAACTAATTTCAACAAATTAACTGGGTGATAATTCTGAATCAAACTAATTTGAACAGATTAACTGGGTGATAATTCTGAAGCAAATTAATTTCACTCTTTATACATCTAATTCTGATGACCCAATTTAAACTAAGACTATAATAATTCCAATTAATAATATAGTTACTTTATTGGCTCTGACTACATAATATTTATTATATTTTGGTTAAATCAAAACCAGTTAATTAAGTCAGAGAACTTGCAGCCACCTCCGCCGCTGATCGTAATCTGGCAGTGCCAGTCCCAAGCCTGTAGAAAACAGGAGGGGCGACGCTAATGATCTCTTTTATCGCAGGTCGTCGTTTAACAAGACCTTGCCACCTGCATAACTTCAATCGAAGGTATACCAACATCTCTTAACCGTGCACAATCATGATCGTCATAATCGTAATCGTAATCGTAATCCCAAACTTAATTTTATATTATAAAGCGCTACTCGAAAGCCAAGCGCCGGGCACCAGCTTATTCACGAGCGCTGCGTTGAGTCAAAAGGGTTGCCCGCATATATTTCTAAGTGTAGTACAAAGGTGGTTATATGCTTGAATGACTTTCTCTCAGACTGTATACTTAAAACGAGACAAGAGGACAAGTAGAGGTATAGCACATTAACTTCCCCTGCATGCCTTATATAATTATAATTGGCCACTTTTTCCAATCTACATCCTTCTTCTATTATTCACATTATTGTTCTCGATATTCTGCTTCTTCTCTTTTTTTTCTCCTTCTTCTTCTCCTC
>CATKHU010000280.1:15000-74376 GCA_949752735.1 Lumbricus terrestris
TGATGGAGGATGACACGGAGGAGCGCTGTGACGTCGTCGCATTTTCTCATATATATATATATATATATATATATATATATATATATATATATACACACATATATACATACATACATACATATATATATATATATACATACATACATATATATATATATATATATACCAGCCATCGAATTGTTACAGCAGTCCACTTTGGATGTGACGAAAGTGGCAATGGCCGCTCTCGCAGCCTCAAAAAGTATAAGGACTTGATGCAGTTCCTGATCAGACGGAAGCAATAGACAAGGCGCCTCGCGGACAGATCAGACTCCAAGCAGGAAGTCATTATCGCGCATGCACTGTAGGGTCCCGCAGAGACTCAGAACGTTGGTATCAAGTTGGAGACGCCGTCTGCTGCATATAATAATTATGTGAAGGCCACGCAGTTGATTGTCGATGTCCGCTCTGATTATGTGTCCAAAGTAGTTCAACTTTCTTCCCTTCACCACCTCCAACAGACGCTGTTCCGGGTGCAGCTCCGTCAGGATAGACTCCTTAGTTCTGCACTCCTCCAGCAAAAAGTCATTACACACCTCTTTTAAAATTAACATTGGTTTACAAATAACAGATGACTCATTCAATAAGCCCATGTAAGAAATTGTACATAGTGCATGACCAACTTACCAAAAGATGCATATCTCGTGTGCCTGCAGCTCTGCTTTGCTTCTGAGTTTATTTCTTCTCTAAATATTTGTTGTTGTTGATTCTTGTCAAGTACATGTGTGCAATGAAAATTTTTCATATGATGGTTGACTTCAAGGATATGGTGAATCAATAGATTAAATTGTGAAGTACAATTGTTTAGTATAACAAAATAAGATATAAAAAAAATTCTTTGATGTGACAATGCATTGAGAAACTGATCGTAAATGTGCTTTGTTGTTGTTGTTGTTGTTGTTAATATTGTATGTTATGCCATTGCAACATGATTGTGTTGGATATTGTTAGTCGTCTTTGCTCTTGTTAGAGCAAAATTATATCTCATATTAACCTGTTTAAGAATTTCTTTTACTGAAATGTAGAAGCTAAGAATCAAACTTGTTTTAAGAATGGTAATCAAGAAAAGTTTGTGAAATAGCTTGCATGTGACAATTATTGCAACATATTAATGAATGTACCCAAGCAAAATATTTGGCATAAATTGTAAGCTTATTAACTGTTAACCATTCTGCTACTAAACAATGAACGCTATAAGACGACGTACAATAATATTATGTTAAGACTTGATGAACAATGATATTGTTATGACAATGTTATAATTATGGTTAATTTGGACGGACATCATAAATTCATTGTTACTACACTGTATAAGCTGTAAATTGTCGTCAACGGCCTTTGATGTCATACGACGACGTTAAACTTTGGTTAAACAAGTTGTCATAGACCCTGGTCAAATCAAATCCTCCAGCAAAAAGTCATTACACACCTCTTTTAAAATTAACATTGGTTTACAAATATGAGATGACTTGTTTCGTCATCGCTCAAAATAAATGCCAACACACAGAAATGTCGGCAATCCTGTCAACGGCGGTTTTTAATTATTTCACACCGAAAAAGCTTGTCAACGGCGGTTTCAAATTATTTCACACTCAAAGTACAACAATTGACAAATGAACAACATGAAGGTCAGTCTGAATGCACTAGGCGCAAAGTTTAAATGTTATAGTTTTCACTGAGCAGTCTCAGGAAATTCCCGAACACATGAGTTTTATGACTGAATCGCCACTGAAAGGCCGATAGGTAGGTGGGGAAAAGATCACGACTAGTTCCACTTTGATATCTGAGTTTTCCTTTGGCCTGCATCCAAAAGCCTTCAATAAGTTGTGTGTTGACTTCTGGATGAACTGGATCCACAAAGTTGTCTGCATGCACAACAACTTCGTGCATGTAAACACCATTGTTAATGGTCGCAACATTCACGTAACCACCCCAAGCGTCAGTGATTATAACAGTTCCAGGTAGCACGTGACTTGTGATGATTCTTTCCAATGTGGCGGCATCTCTACGTGCAACAATTTCTAAATAGCATCTCCCTGTGCCACGTTCAACAATCCCAACAACCCACTTCCCACGCCGCAAAGAACCCCGATGGTATTTACGATGGAAGAAGTATGACTCATCCATCTCCACACATATGGGTCGACCATTCGCATCGAAACCACCGAGTACGATTTGTTGGCTTACAAACCACTTCTGGCATTCAGTGCGGAAGAAATTGTTGTAATTGACCATTGTGTGCCAATTGTCAATGTTCTCAAACAGCATTACATTTGTCGACTTTATGTCATAAATCCAATAGTACATCATCATAAGTACCTTTTCCGTATTGGTAACACAGTTCGCGAAGAATGACCCAGCACGGACACTAGTCCGTGTCTTACAACGGTTGCACGTCCACGAATATCCATCGGGTGATTCTGATCGTCGAACTATAGGCACATAGCCCTTTGACATTTCACGCAGTTACTCGTATTAGGGACTAACCGGTGTTGAGCCAACCATGATAACCATGTCATCGGGTCCTTCATGTTACTGTATATTTCTCTGGGTGTACACTGCAGGAGTGATAAAACATTACGTTGCAACACATTATTAGTTATGACTTTTGGCCCAAACGGTCTCCCTGCCATTTTCAAAATTATTTCTCTGCTGCCCGGATGTTGTCATAAACAAGGACATTACATCACAAAGTAGAGTCATCGGCGAACATATCTGAATTTCAGTGTGAAATAATTAAAAACCGCCGTTGACAGGATTGCCGAAATGGCACTATATATAATAATATGCGTATTTGCAGTTTAACCACAGAATAGATAACGCGTAGCTTTATCTATTCTGTGGTTTAACGTCACTGTGTGGTAACAAATCAATCAATCGTAATTTATATAGCGCCCCTTCAAGGTATACGCTACTCAGATGCGCTCCCGGCCGAGATCAAGCGAAAAAAACAGTCTTCAACAGTTTGTGAAATTGAGAACAGCGTGGGAGGTGTTGCATATATATCAAGGGAAGTCCATTCCAGGTTGTTGGACCAACCACAGAGAATGAACAAAGATCATTAGCGACGCCCTCCTCCTTTATCCAGGTTTGGGACTGGAACTGGCATAGTGCAACCAGTGGCTGAGTTAAATCCCATTTTATAGTTACCAAACTATATATATATATATATATATATATATATATATATATATATACGTTAAGCATTAATTCTGGTATCGCTAGAACTTTAAATTATCGAAGCATGCATCATTGATAAATTCGTGACTTTGAAGATGCGAATGATGATTTGAACTTCTCTGTTGAGTTTTTAAAATATATTTGAAAAAGGCCTTGAAAATGAGTTGTGGCCTTGGGCCTCCAAATCCTGTCTATATATAGGCATTGGTCCTGGTTTTGTATACATAAGCCAGTGGCCACCAAATCTCCGGATTTCAACCCGATGGATTATCAAGTGTGGAGAATGCCCATGCACAATCTGCTGCCAAGCCCCAAAACGATATATATATATATATATAGGATAATTATATATCGATGGTTTCATTGCATAGGGATGATTGATGACCTACTGGAAAGATACTTACATGGTTTTTAGGCCAATACCATATATATTCAGCGAGTAACTCCCTATAAAACGGTGTTTATGAATTATAATATTGGTCGTATATATACGCAGACATCAGCGATGACTTCATATGACAACAAAGGCCACCATTGCATTGCAGTGCTGTATTATAATTGTCTGGTTAGAGTAACAACAGCCGATCAGACATCTTTGGATCTGACAACTATATATAGCATTGGATCAGAAGACATTGAATTAGGAAGTCAGGCCAATACCATGGAGTCAAGGAAGTCAACAAAGGTATACGCTATGAAGTCATCGAAGGGAGTCAATAGTGTCAACGAAGGAGTCAATGAGGTCAACAATGGAAGTCAATGGAGTCAACCAAAAGAGTCAATGGAGCCAACCAAAGGATCAATAGATAGAGTCAACAATGGGAGTCAATCGAGTCAACAATAGGAGTCATGAGCTTGGAGTCGATAAAGTAAAGAAAGTCAAGGAAGTCAACAGAAGGAGTCAAGGGAGTCAACGTATATATGGTATATTGTAGTTCAACGTCGCTGTGTGGTGACAGACACGAGTAGCGACGCCCTCCTCCTTTATCCAGGCTTGGGACTGGCACTGGCAGAGTGCGACCATTGGCGGGGTTAAAGTCAACGAAGGGAGTAAATAAAATAAAATAATAAGTGCTAATCGAAAATTAATGGTCGTTTGCAATCTATAGCAACTGCAAAAACTGTTCTGTCAATAATTTTGATCAATGCATAAGTGAAGATTAGACAAGCACGAAAACACTAGTTGCAGATTAATACAATACTGAAAAATGATATGATATACACGATCCATCTCTATCTATAGGTCAATTGATGTTAATATATATATATATATATATATATATATATATAAACAAGCAAGCATGCAGTTACTTATATATTACTGCGGTTGCATGTAGTGTGAATAAATTGCAAAAGTGAAGTAAATTAATTAACAAACAGTAACAAAAGTAACGAAACGGAAATTATGATGCTATGAACAATATTAGCGCAAATCGTAATTATAGTTGCGGTATATATATATATATATATATATATATATATATATATATTTACATGTATATAATCATGTGCAATGGGAATATTGATAGTCATAATGATAATGATAATGATAGCGATATTTATCCTAATAATTGAGCTATCTTATCTCTTGGGGGAAATTGACCTATATTGTATTTGCGAATGGATGACAAAACTAAAATCGAAAATGTTTATTAAACGAGCTCGTAAAATTGATAATGATACAATTATTAGCAATGATTATAAAACGATAAAGACTATAACATAGCGAAGGTCAGTTGTTTTGTGCGACGAGTCTGTGTGTAGGCCTAACTCGTTGGAGCAGTCTCTATGCAAGCACAAACCGATACCGCACATGATAGGTATTGGACATAATTAGGCGATCGGTTGTAACAGACTCCTTAAGTAAAAGTAAAGTCATCCCAGGGTCGAAGGCCCGTTGGTGAGGCGCTCATCTCCTTTTCTTGGCCCTGAGCCGGTGACACGAAACGGAGTATCCCCCCTGGAAGCCATCCGGGGGGATGAATTATTCTATCCCCCCGGATGGAATTAACCAGTCTATACTATCCGGGGGGATAAACCATTCTATCCCCTTTTTTGAAAAATGAGCATAATAAAAAAAATTATGCTGTAATCAAAATTTAAAGTGACTCTAATTGTTTTAAGTGTCCTAAGCAATTCTCAGATAAAGGCAACTCGAATTTATTTAGTGACTCTGAGTGTTTTTAAGTGTTTTAAAAGTTTTAAGCGCTCTAAAAACAGGGCAAAAGAAATTGTATAGTAAGAATAAACATACTTGTTAGTGTCATTGTTCAACATAAAGCAGATGAAAATTAATTTGCCCAAAAAAATACAAGCGGAAGCGGTTTTTTCGACTTTTTGTAATTTGGGGGGATACAATTAATACGGGGGATACTCTATTTCGTGACACCGGCAATGGACGAATCCCAAGGTCCTGGACACGGGGCCAGTGATTTTCCAGGACTTACCGTTTACTTCCCAGCTTACGCCGGTACCAAATTATACTGCTTGGTGACAGAGGCACGTGTGCGTAAACAACTTGCCCAAGGTCGTTACCCGGATTCGAACCGCAACCGCCCGCTCCGTGAGCGAGCACGTTACAGATCAGCCACCAGGTCGCTCTAACAGACTTCTTACACACCTTTTAAATATTGTAACCCATGTTATATAAAGTTTATAAACATTGGACATTAAAATGCGACTCTGATACTAATTACACTATACCGTTGCCAGTCTCAAGCCTAAATAAAGGAGGAGGGCGTCACAAAATAACGATCTATGTCAACACCCATTGAAGCTAAATTAAGTACCATGCACTACGGTGGCACTCTGGTTGTGCCAGTCCAAAGCCTGGATAAAGGAAGAGGGCGGCACAAAGTAATGATCCAGGTCATTGAAAATGGTGCCATTAAATCGAAAAAACCAACTACGGTCAATAATTTTTACAAAACGCTAGAACCTTTTCGGTACAATGCCAGACCCAAGTTTTGTGAAAGAAGGAGGGCGATGCTAAACATCTCTGCTAAGACATATTGTCAATGTTATAATTATAGTATATAAGCACGATGACTTTGTCGGATGAGAGAGAGAGAGAGAGAGAGAGAGAGAGAGAGAGAGAGAGAGAGAGAGAGAGAGAGAGAGAGAGAGAGAGAGAGAGAGACAGACAGACAGACAGACAGACAGACACACAGACAGACATACAGACAGACAGACAGAGAGGAGAGAGAGAGTGTGTGTGTGTGTGTGTGTGTGTGTGTGTGTGTGTGTGTGTGTGTGTGTGTGTGTGTGTGTGTGTGTGTGTGTGTGTGTGTGTGTGTGTGTGTGTGTGTGTGTGTGTGTGTGTGTGTGTGTGTGTGTGTGTGTGTGTGTGTGTGTGTGTGTGTGTGTGTGTGTGTGTGTGTGTGTGTGTGTGTGTGTGTGTGTGTGTGTGTGTGTGTGTGTGTGTACTTCGACTAATTTTTCCGCTATAATAAAAGCACCGTGAATGTGAATCCATGCAGGAGTCCTCGAAACATGAATTACGATGCATAGGCAAAATTACGAGGAACTTTCCAATTGCGGCATTATTATAAAATTATAGGATGACGTCAAATTTTTCTATCAATAATTATGACGATTTTATTTGATCGCTCTTCTTAGACACCTTTAAAACGCGATTAACAGTAATTATATCAATGTGAAACTAAATATTTGAGCAATATTTTCCAAACCCGACGTCCTTAAACACGCTGCATGCCACTATGTTGCGTTCCATCCTCGTTGTGCCTTCTCCTCGAGTTTTTTGGTGTTCGTCCTCCGTCGTCCAGTCTAGCATCATCTGTCTCGGTCTTCTTCGTGTTCTTTTCTCTCCATTTCACCGTCGATCACCATTTTTTTTTAGCAGAGAGCCACCTCTTATAGCGTGTATCCAATCCATTTTCTTTGTCTTGCCTGTATCATTCTTATCAGTGTTCTTTCTTCTCCAATTCTTCGCAGCACTTCTTCGGGTACTTGTCTGTTAATTCACCTGCAGACACCGAAACCCATTATACGCAATCTTACATGCAAAAATTAATTCACCTGTTGGTTACGTCGCAAATTTAATAGATTCGCTGTGCGCATTAATTTAACATTGACATTGAAAAGAACTGTTCAAATTAGTAACATTGACCTTGATCCAGCTTCCACTTCACATATAAAAATACCTTAATCCAGCTTCCATTTCAGATATAGAAATACCTTCGCCCAGCTTCTACTTAACCCTCGGGCTACCAAGGGGGGGTGGTTGCCACCCCCCCTAGGTTTTTCGCAAATCAAACGCGTTCCGTCTGAAATAAAATTTTGAAAAAAATGGTAGCTGTAGAGGGTTCATTGGGACACATTTTGAGGTAAAAGTTTTTATGATGCCCCCTACCGTTCAAAAGTTACACCCGATATACCAAAGGTACTAGGGGGGTGGATACCACCCCCCCTAGAATATTGTCTGTAACTTTTCCGCCCTTTAATATTAAGAGACACAAATTATACCATTCTATAGAGGGAATGTGGGGCTACATTTCCATGCTCACTGAGTTGTCTTTCGACAACCGGAAGTGCTCAAAATAAATTAAAATATATATAAAGGTGTTTTATTTTCATAAAATTGTCATGTTTTTTCTATTATAACTTATCCATAATTTATTTTTTAATAGAAATAAATTATGCCATTTTGTAGAGGGCATTTAGGGCTATTTTATGATACTAAATAATTTGTCTTTTGATGACCGGAAGTGCTCAAAATAAATTAAAATGTGTGAAAATGTTGGGTTTTTTTACAACGCAAGCCGATAAATGTGGGTAAACGTTTTTCAGCGGCTAAAACATGTTTTTTTTTTGATTGAACATAAAACAGACTTATTACTAGTTTTTATAGTTGAATATTGGACTTTATTATATATAAATTACTTTTTATATATAAATCATGTATAAAACACACATAATCTAATATATTCCCTATGCGTAAGTGTACATTTTGTGGAATCGACGGGTACCCATGGTAAAAAATTCATAATTTCGAGGGGCATTCATATTTTCTGAACCTAAATATACCATTTTGTGCAGAAATGAATGCTGAATCAAATGGTGTATTACAAGTTATGATATCTCAAACCAAACCCAAAATCCAGGGGGGGTGGTAACCACCACCCCCTTGGTAGTCAGTGTTACAAAAAAAGCTTGGTAGCCTGAGGGTTAAGGTATAAAAATATCTTAATCCAGCTTCCATTTCGCAAGCGTTTTATCATTAACCCTCGGGCTACCAAGGGGGGGGTGGTTGCCACCCCCCCCCTAGGTTTTTCGCAAATTTTTCTCGTTCCGTCTGGAATAAAATTTTGAAAAAATTGGTAGCTGTAGAGGGTTCATTGGGACACATTTTGAGCTAAAACTTTTTATGATGCCCCCTACCGTTCAAAAGTTACACCCGATATACCCAAGGTACCAGGGGGGGGGTGGATACCACCCCCCCCCTAGAATATCGTCTGTAACTTTTCCGCCCCTTAATATTAAGAGACACAAATTATACCATTCTATAGAGGGAATGTAGGGCTACATTTCCATGCTCATTGAGTTGTCTTTTGACAACCGGAAGTGCTCAAAATAAATTAAAATATATATAAAGGTGTTTTATTTTCATAAAAATGTCATGTTTTTTCTATTATAACTTATCCATAATTTATTTTTTAATATAAATAAATTATGCCATTCTGTAGAGGGCATTTAGGGCTATTTTTTAATACTAAATAATTTAAATTTGATGACCGGAAGTGCTCAAAATAAATTAAAATGTATAAAAATGTTGGGTTTTTTTGCAACGCGAACCGATATGTGTGCGTAAACGTTTTTCAGCGGCTAAAACATGTTTTTTTGTTTTGATTTAACATAAAACAGAATTATTACTAGTTTTTATATTTGTATATTGGACTTTATTATATGTAAACTACTTTTTATATATAAATCATGTATAAAACACACAGAATCTAATATATTCCCTATGCGAAAGCATACATTTTGTGGAATCGACGGGTACCCATGGTAAAAAATTCATAATTTCGAGGTGCCTTCATATTTTCTAAACCTAAATATACCATTTTGTGCAGAAATGAATGCTGAATCGAATGGTGTATTACAAGTTATGATATCTCAAACCAAACCCAAAATCCAGGGGGGGGGTGGTAACCACCCCCCCCTTGGTAGTCAGTGTTACAAAAAAAGCTTGGTAGCCTGAGGGTTAATCCAGCTTCTTTTAACATATAAAAATACCACAATCCAGCTTCCATTTATCAAGCGATATTTTCATCAATATACGCAAAAACATTTTCATCAACCAGGCTCCAATTTAAACGAGAATGTTTTCACCAATCCAGTTCCAATTTTAGCAAGGACATTTTAATCAATCCAACTTCTATTGTATCTTAAATGGAAACCGGATTAATGATAAAACACTTGAGAAACGGAAGCTGGATTAAGGTATTTTTTAAAATAAATTCATGGCGTTCATGGCGTCCGAAATGATATGAACACGCGTTCACCATTATATTACGTCACTAAAAAAACATTGAGTAAAAATACGGCAGATTCCGCAGGTGAACTAACCGACAAGGTACACAGACGAAAATTCTGCCAGTGAATTAACCTACAAGTACCCTTCTTCGTTTGTGTTATGCCCTGTCCAGCTGTTCGTTTCCATTTTCCTCCATGTCCGAATTTCAAATGCTTACAGTTTTTTTATATAATATATTTTCCTTCCTCTTAGTGCAGATTTCTGATGCAAACAGCACCTCATCTATGATACCAGTGACTTTATCATCCGAATCTTCAAATGTTTTGTTCAGTTTTCCTATAACTATTTCTGTCTTCTTCGTGCGAGCCTCTTTTCCATTACAATCCTTCTTCTGATTTCTCTGTGGCATTTGTCGTCTGTCGTTATCATGCTCACTAAATAACAGAATTCCTTCACTTGCTCGATTTCTTTTCATTCTAATTGAATATTGATTTTCGTGTCCAATCATTACTTTTGTCTTCTTTATATTTTTCTCATTGCAATGGGTGGGTGGGTGAGTGAGTGAGTGAGTGGGTTGGTTGGTGAGTGAGTGAGTGAGTGAGTGGGTTGGTTGGTGAGTGAGTGAGTGAGTGAGTGAGTGAGTGGGTTGGTTGGTGAGTGAGTGAGTGAGTGGGTTGGTTGGTGAGTGAGTGAGTGAGTGAGTGAGTGGGTTGGTTGGTGAGTGAGTGAGTGAGTGAGTGAGTGAGTGAGTGAGTGGGTTGGTTGGTGAGTGAGTGAGTGAGTGAGTGGGTGGGTGGGTTGGTTGGTGAGTGAGTGAGTGAGTGGGTTGGTTGGTGAGTGAGTGAGTGAGTGAGTGAGTGAGTGGGTTGGTTGGTGAGTGAGTGAGTGAGTGAGTGAGTGAGTGAGTGGGTTGGTTGGTGAGTGAGTGAGTGAGTGAGTGGGTGGGTGGGTGAATAAGCGTTTTACTCAATAAGTGGGTGGTGTCATTTGAGTATTATATATATATAATGGTTGAAAAAACTTGCTTACAAATGCGATAATCTAAAGCGGATATCACATGCACAATTAATTTTATCTAAATTAAAATTAATGACCGAAGTTTATAATAGCTGAAAAGCGAACGATACACTTTATAAATTACCAACAAAATTTACAGCCTGTCTAATTTATGACCCTTGAAACACGTGAGAATTTTTGCCGATAAAACAGCTTCCGCGTAAAGCAATTAACGCTGTTTAATGATTACCATGTTGTGGCTGATTTGCCTTAATTAGGCGTTGTTAGGCTGCGGTCGGCGGTTGATAAGCCACGTTTTCGAACTTGCTAAGTTTCAATTTGTCAACTAATCTCTACTCATTCCATACATGTATATGGTTGCCACCGAGATAATAATACTCAAAACTTTATGATCGATTAATACTGTTTATTATGTACAGTCCATGATCATAATGCGTGTGTGTGTGTGTGTGTGCGTGTGTGCGTGCGTGTGCGTGTGTGTGTGTGTGTGTGTGCGTGTGTGTGCGTGTGTGTGTGTGTGAGTGTGTGTGTGTGTGTGTGTGGTGTGTGTGATGTGTGTGTGATGTGTGTGCGTGCGTGTGTGTGTGTGTGCGTGTGTTTGTGTGTGTGTGCGTGTGTGTGTGTGTGTGTGTGTGTGTGTGTGTGTGTGTGTGTGTGTGTGTGTGTGTGTGTGTGGACGATCTGAACGGTGAATATATTATGCATATTACAGTGCTATATTCACAATTCTCGTCCCACTTCTCGCGTTGTGTGAGAAGTGCATCCGACTCTGCATGTATATACGTACATTGTATAGCATGCTAATGCAAACTTCTTAATGAGACTTAATCAAACATTGTAAAATAATTCATTGCCACCTGACTTTGAAGACAATGTTTGTAACGCGTCACCAAGGACTCAAACCAATTAAGAGCTTATTAATTGTTGGCATGTAGGCGATGTAGCCCTAAATTTCAGGTTAACATCCACTCGTCGAAATCGTCCTGTGTGCATAATTATAGTGTTGCGACCCATATGGGTTAAGTGAGCATAAAGCATAATTTGCATGTAATTATATGTATAATATGCAACCTAAGTTAAAAATTAAATTGTCCTATTTAGCCGTTGTTGGGTCTGGAGCACTTCTGAGTAGCATAGCTTGAAGAGGCGCTATATTAGGACCCGAAATCATAATAGCAAGTAAATCAGAAATTATAATTATTCTTGAAGGATAAGAAGTGAGAGTAAATAAGTGAGTATAATAATTAAGTATTTAATAATTATGTTGATGTGTTGCCTTCAAACCAATGGATGGATGGATCCGATTTGACCAGGGTCTATGACAACAGAGGCCGTTACCCTGGACAGAAATTTGCTCGGCGTATTACAGCACTTAAGAGCGAGTATCATAATGCGAGTATCATAATCTTATATAGTAAATAAGCGCAATTTTATAATGGTGTGCAAACTACAAAACAATCATTGCTGCAGGCGATTACACAACATGACACTATAGCGCTAGATAAACAATCGATTGTGGTCTGTGTTGAAAAAATTCTTGTCTATTTGGCTATTTTGATCTGGTGGCCATGTTTCAAACGATGACGCTCGACAACCGTGAGTGAGGTATATTTAATTGTTCATGATGCATTGTCCCTATAATTAACAATCCATGGGTCGATGGTTCAGTGGTTAGAAGGCGTTGTAGGCAAACACACATATTCAGCTGAACGCCGTTGGTTCGAATCCCAACAATGCAGGGCAGAAGAGTTTGCTTCCTGCAGATTTCTGTTTCGCTTATGTACGCATGCGCTCCATTTATATAATTAGGGCAAATCTAGTTATGATACATGGTATATATATATATATATATATATATATATATATATATATACACGTTGTCGATGTGAAGATAAGGCGGCGAGGGAGAGGCCTAGCAACTCGCCGTCACACGACGCGGGGATATAATATTATATGAAAGTGAAGTCTCTATTATACATGCAGGCTTCTTCGTTAGAGATTGGGATTGTCACTGTCAGTGTACGAACCGTGTGTCCGTGACGGATTTACAATAATCAGAGTGTTTCATTTAACCCGAATTTGAGTTAAATGTTTTCTGCCTCATACAATATATATAACGCGGCATAAAATCTTTTAAAAGGTGTCTTTATTCTTTCGCTTTCCGTCTTCTAAACTTATACACTGCATTGGATGATAACGTTCCAGATGTGTTCGGATATTCAAACAATCGTCTTCCATTGCCTGTATGCGTGCACTTGCTATAGCGCCCCTTCAAGAATCTACTCAGAGGTGCTCCCAAACACAACGCGGACACTGCATCGGAGTTTCACTCCAAAGCGCTGAGAAATTGTGAGTGAAGGGGTTCCTCAAGGTCCCAACGCGGAGACTTGAGGTGAATTCGAACCTTGCAAGGCAGCGAACATATCAACTACACCACCGCGCCACACGAAGTCTGAGTAATTGTCTGAAGTGGACGATATAGAAGCCTTTGTAATGACAGAATTAAGAATGAATGAATGACTGAATGAATGACTGTATGACTGAATGAATGAATGAATGAGTGAGTGAATGAGTGAATGAATTAATCAATTAATCAATTAATTAATTTATTTATTTATTTATTAAATTTTATTTGTTTATTTATTTTATTTATTTATGAATAAAAAAAACACTCTTTGATTTTTACAAAGTTCGTCAATCTATAGGCTGGCGTACAGAATTGGATATACAGAATGGATATGTAGAATGCCCTTTGTGGATATCTTTTTATATTTTACTATAACTGTTACGAAGCGCAAGCCTTGATTCCGCCTATAATACTGGTGTGTGAGGAAGTAAACGAAAAATCTGTGCACATTTTAAAAGCCCAGTTACACACCTTAATATTTATTAAGTGGAAGATAGAAATACACGCACTCATACACAAACCAAGAAGTAAACGAGGCTTCACATAAAAAAATAGATTAATGCCGTCGATAAAATTATAATAAACAAGTGACAAAAGACGTAAACGTTGTGCATGTGTTGCCATAAGACGTCATAAACCTTGGATGATCATGAGCATTAATTTATACTTAAAATGAAGTGGCGTTACGGTGTGTTCGAGGTTATGGCGTAAAAACAACTACTGCTATATATATATATATATATATATATATATATATATATATATATATATATATATATATATATAATTTGATAAGTATATGAAATGGCACAAACGGTTTGAATGAAGTGGTTGGATGTTTTTGTACTCTCTCCCGATTCGCAAAATGCAAACGCATCCATTCGTCGTTAGCTAATATTTACATAAATCCGAAAAAGTCGACCGCGTGACTTACCGTATATAGGGGAACGGGGTACGGAGTGCGCCGTGGCCTCAGCCGGGCACCCAGGGTCCAACGCCGCCACCGCGTGCAACCCGATTCGTGCGACCGGGCTCCCCTAAGCCGGTCGAGTACTCTCATCCATTCAGGCATTTCCTTCGTGAAGAGGGCGCCACGACTACGCCATCTGGTGATCGGGGAGGCAGTCGCCCGTGCTCAAGGGAACGTTGCGAGTTGCACGGGTGGCGGGCAAACAGAACGCCCTCTGTTGAGTGGTCACTGGATACGATGCAAGACTGGGTTGTGTTTTGGTTGCGGATTAGGGAACGACTCGACAAGTACTTGGAGGGTTTTGAACTCAACGATGCTGTGTGGTTTGGTAGACAGACACCCTCATCCTGTCGGGTGTTACCTTGAGCAGGGTGGGCAGGGTGGGCAGGGTGGGGTGACAACGATCCATCCGACGGTTGTCTATTGCACCAATCGTTTCACGATCGATGAGCAACGAAATCTATCGAAAGACGAATCACTTCCATAATAATAATATCGTCTTAAACGGGTGATGGGGATTCGGAAATATGCGAATATGGTAAAAGATGATGATGATGATGATGATGATGACTATGATGATGTTCACGAGGTGGGTGACAGCAATGGCGATGATGATGATGATAATGATGATGACGACGACGACGACGACCACGACGACGACGACAATGACGATGACGATGACGATGATGACGATGACGATGACGATGATGATGATGACGATGATGACGATGACGATGACGATGATGATGATGATGATGATGATGATGATGATGATGATGATGAGGAGGAGGAGGAGGAGGAGGAGGAGGAGGAGGAGGAGGAGGAGGAGGACGAGGAGGAGGAGGAGGAGGACGAGGAGGAGGAGTAGGGTTGCGATTTGTGATGGTGATGATGATCATGACAGCAGCAATAACAACGACGTCGACGACGACGATATTGATGATAAAAATGATGATACAAATTATGATAAAAATGATGACAAAATGATGGATATGATGAAGACGACATCTTTGAATGCGGTCGCTTTTATGATATTATACCCAATCTCATATGCCGCCATCAATTTCTCATTTCCTCTTTTACAATCTCGTCGCTTTAATATCGCTGCAGCGGTTATAACGACCGAAATTATGTCCTAATTAACGCTGCAATTAATATCCCATTTATTAGTTCTCGTGACGTCATCGAGTAGCGGAAGTCTGTCAAGTCGACGCTGGACTTGGATGTTGTTCAGCTCTCGATTGCGGTTCTCTCTTCCTCGGAGACCACGACACTCACGGCCACTCACCGACCGATCGTCCATCAAGAGCTCTCCAGCTTTCTCAGGACGCTGCGGTCTCTCGCTGCAGTCTTTCTATCTGTATCTCTCTGTATGTTTACCTGTCGATGTGTGTGTGTGTGTGCGCGCGTGTGTGTGTATGTGTGTTGCTATTTGTCTCTGTATGTGTCCCCTCTTGTACTGTGTCCGTCTATGTTCGCATGCATGTTTTTGTATGTATCTGTCTTTGTCTTGTTGTCTTCTTTGCGTCTGTCTTGTTGTCTGTTTACGTGAAAATTAAAGGCTGCAGTGTCTCACTTTCATTGCAGGTTTGTGAGTCCGAAGATCCGTCCATTTGTCCGAGTGTCCCTCTCTTTGTTTGTCTGTCTGTCTTTCTGTCTGTCCGTCTGTCTTTCTGTTTTTCTGTAAGTCTTTTTGCTAGTCTGTCTGTCCTTCCCATTGTTGTCTGTCCGTCCCTTTATCTGTCTGTCTGCTCACTCCGATCTCTTCGTTCCCATCCATTCCACAAACGGAGTCCTTAATGAAAATATATGAACAGTCGACGACCCATCCGCAGTGTACACATCGCTCTACGACCGACCACGCGCCCCTCTCGGCCGGACCCTCTGCCGGACCCTCTGCCGGGCTCTCGGTGGGCGCCGCCCGGCCGACCGCGCGTCTTTTCAGGTGAATGCTGCGACTGAGTCGACCCCATCGTCAGCGCAGGCGCCGCCGCAGCTGATAAGACGGCGTGTGATGGGAGGAGGAGGAGGCTGCGGTGCTTCGTCTTTGAGAGCGGCGGGAGAATTTATGGTCGCTGGTTATTGGCTGACTTAAAAGCAGAGATGACGAAAGCACTGCTGCATGCATCTAGTGCCTATCAAATACGTGGACGACGGACGAATAAGTGGTTCTCACATCGAACAGTAATTAGACGATTCTCCCATCGACAGAAGAAAACGAAGACGACGACGACGACGATGAAGGGGCAAGTACTACTATACTGCATGCAGGGGTCGACCAAAACAGACGCAGGCAGACAGGCAAACGGACAGAGGAAGTGATAGAGGGAGGGATGGTTGAAGAACTGAAAGATATGCGGAGGGACTGACAAGCAGGCAGACATTTAGAAGGACAGACGGGTATATTGACTAAAAGAACAAAAACAAGAAAAAATAATTGCTCTGTTCATAAAACACCAAAAATATATCATCCACTGCATGTACTAAAGAAAATCATCATACAAGAACATTATCTATATAACTTGGGAAAAATTAATCGAGGCAATTAATTAAGAAGCCTACTGGGTTTTTTGGGAAAATAGGGAACAATTGATGAAAAGATCACATGAACAGTTTATTGGTTAAGTGCTATAGAATCATGTTGGTATGTTTCTTTAATCGACTAAAGGAAGATTTGACCAAGTGGTTGGTGATAAAATTTAACTATATCAATTATTGTACTGACTCCTGAGAACAATTACTGTTAGCAACGTGTAGTTACAGTTTAATGTCACTGTGTGGTAACAAAAACCATTAGCGACGTCCTCCTCCTTTATCAAGTTTGGGACTGGCACTGGCGCGGTGGCGTAGTGGTGGCGTCGTTGCCTTGAAGCCCAAAGGTTCGAGGTTCGAATCCACCTCAAGTCGCCTCGTAGGGACCGTGGGCAAGTCCTTCACTCGCAATTGCTCAGCGCTTCGGCGTGAAACTTCGATGCAGTGTCCGCTCTGCAGTCGGGAGCACCTCTGAGTAAGGAGCTTGAAGTGGCGCTATAGCAAGTGCACATACAAACAAACTGGCAGAGTGCAATCAGTAGCGGAGTTTAGTGAGACCAGAAGTTAAAAAAAGCAATTGACAAATTGATTTAATATCGTCGAAAGAAACGTTCCAAAGGTGTCTTATTATTGGCTGTAAGCGGATTGGAGAAAATATCATTATTTCACACCCTTTGTCAGATAGAGAGACAGACAGACAGACAGACAGACAGACAGACAGACAGACAGACAGACAGACAGACAGACAGACAGACAGACATACAGACAGACAGACAGACAGTCAGTCAGTCAGTCAGATAACAGATAGACAGAAAGACAGACAGACAGACAGACAGACAGACAGACAGACAGACAGATAGACAGTCAGGCAGATATAGACAGCGTAGATGCAGAGACAGAGAGAGCGAGACAAAGATGATTGAGAGGTAATTATTATACACCTGAGAAAGACATGATTAGAATGACAAGCAAAGAAACTTTCATCCTGGAAGACAACCGGAAATGAAGAGAAGGATACAGAGATACAAACAAAAACACAGGCAAGTATATAGAGACAGATGAACAAACATGCAGACAGGCAAAGCATACAATGGAGAAGTTATTCACAATCCTCGTTGTTTCAAACTCTGGTTCCATCTTAAGAATAAAAGAACTTGTACTGCATGCATGGAAACACACCTTAATAATTCAAACCAGATAACTATAACAGACTATATTTCATTTTCGCTTAACTGATCTAGTACCTCGCTCTTAAGTGCTGTTACAGTAATATGCCGAGCAAATTTTTGTCCATGGTAACGGCATCTGTTGTCATAGACCCTGGTCAAATCGGATCCATCCATCGCTTAGCCACATCGGTAAGAGCGCTGGCCGCGTGTCTGTGCGCGACTCTGTGAAAGAGAGCGTTGCGGGCCGCGATTCGATTTCCGAAGGTGGCTATATTTCAGAGATTAAAAAATCTCGGGCTAGGAAGGTCCGTCCATGGGGACCTAAATGGCGTGGCGACACTAATCATCTTTGAAATGGCAGTGTCGTGAAACATGCAACAACAGTTTCTTTTAAACTGTAAAAAATGCTGCAATATGCCAAATAAATTTCTGTCGAGGGAAACGGCCACTGTTGTCATTGACCATCGTCAAATCTGGATCCATCCATGCATCTTTCAAATTAAAAATGAATTTATTTAGAATATAAATCAGCTCATCTGACAACGCAGGGCTCACGAATAAGCAGGTGTTCTTCTCATTGCTATTGAGTGACGTTTTAGAATTTTTGAGGTTGCGATTAGGATTGTGCACCACATAAAAATCGTTAATTGGATGTGATTTCTGTGTAACATTACTGTGTGATAACACAGTGGATGCCACTCTGAATTTTGAAGAAAAGGGTCAGATCCGATCGGAAAAAGGGCTAAAAAAGCTAGATTGACGATTTCCCTGAGTCAATGGGGGTTTTAACCCCGAGCCCCCCCCGCCTACGCCACTGACTTACCCACAAAACACAATGTATATAACTTTTTATCATCTTATTTTCAGTGCAATTTTAGGAAGCTACGTGCCGCCATGCCGCGGGTCTCAAGCCCCATCAAAAATTCTGATGGTGAACTGCTATGCGACAAGAGTCAAAAGATTGAGCGGTGGAAAGAGTACTACTCTATATACTCTTCTCAACCGCCATCCGCCGACAGTCTCGGAGGACCCAACAACACAGCCAGGAGAGTCACTGAACCATTCATTCAACTGCTCTCCTCCCACAGAGCTGGAGGTGGCAACGGCGGTTCACAGACTTAAGAATGGCAAAGCTCCGGGAATTTGTGGATGGATGGATCCGCTTTGACCAGGGTCTATGTGGGATTACGGCCGAGCTTCTAAAGGCGGGAGGGCCGGTCGGCACCGCTTGGCTAACACGGGTGTTCAAAGGTGTGTGGGATACCGGCTCAGTACCAACTGACTGGACCAGAGGCATAATTCTACCATTCTACAAGGGAAAAGGTAGTCGCTTCGACTGTAAGAACTACCGGGGTATTACCCTTCTCTCCATGCCTGGTAAGGTCTTTGCGGCTGTCCTCTTGGCAAGGATTAAGGATCGCATGTTGGAGCTCCGGCGCACGGAACAGAGCGGTTATACGCCTGGAAGGTCCACTGTAGACCGAATTTTCACGCTCAACGGTTTGATCCAGGCAAGAAGAGAGTTCCGACAACCCCTGTGGATAGCCTATGTGGATTTGAAGGCTGCCTTCGATTCCGTCGACCGCGCAGCTCTCTGGAGATTGCTCCTTACTCTTGGATTTTCTGCAAAGATTGTGGACCTCATTAGAGAACTATACACAAACACTGTGAGCGCCGTGCAAATTGATGGTGTAACATCTGACTGGTTCGTGGTGGCGAGTGGAGTACGGCAGGGCTGCAAATTGGCCCCCGACCTGTTCCTACAGCCTATGGATGAGATCATGAAGCAAACAGTTGATGAAGGACAAGCGGGCGCACACATTGGTCTCGAGTTGTTCTCGGACCTGGACTTTGCGGATGATGTGGCCCTTCTTGCAGAGATTCTGGAGACCTTGGTCCAATCGCTAGAAATACTGGATAGAGAAGCCCATCAGTTTGGAATGGAAATCAACTGGGCCAAGACCAAGATCCAGACCACTACAGATCAGCTTCCGTTCACAGACAGCGTACAGGTCGGAGGCAATGCGGTGGAACTAGTAAAGGGATTCACATATCTCGGATCGAATATCCAGTCTGATGGCAGTAGTGAACCAGAGGTCAGAAGGCGAATATCATTGGCCCGCGAATGCATGAAGAACCTCGATCGAGGAATCTGGCGAACGACCATATACGTCTGGACACGATGATCCGTTTGTTCACTTCATACATACTGCCTGTCCTTCTTTATGGAGCTGAGACCTGGACCCTCACAATAGTCCTCGAGAAGAAACTGGATGCCTTCCAACAGTGGTGTCTGAGGAGGATCCTGCGAGTTCCATACACTGCGCATGCTACCAACGCAGAAATCTACAGGCAGACAGGACGGACTCCCATCTCAGAGCTGGTCGAGTCGCGAAGACTACGGATGTTTGGACACTTCGCACGGTGCGATCCCATGCAGGCAGGATCACGCCAGGGCACTTAAAGCTCTGATTTCTGGCCCACCAAGGAGCTGGAAGAGACCACCCGGACGACCAAGGCATACATGGACTCGAACGGTCGAGGCGGATCTCAGACCTCTGAACTTTGGACTGAGCACGGCATGGAGACGAGCACAGGACAGGGCCTCGTGGCAACGAACGGTGGAAACGGCTACGCTCCAGAGAGGGGCTCGCCAATGATGATGATGATGACCCGGGACCCCTTCGTTTCATTCCGATCATCCGTGGTGAATTAACTATAAATCGGCTCACACCTTTTTTTAATGTTTTTCAGTGCTCAAGATGATTTCCTTTAACCACTGCATGAATTCAAGTATACAACTGCACATTTTGTGTACAACTGTCCGTTAAAAAAGCCATGAACAGATATCCCGGTACGTGTGAATTCCGACAGAAAAGGATGCAGGACGAGGAAAGACTGCCAGAGAGAAAGACCCTTCCATAGAGAGGGACTTCTCTATGGATTGAGCCGTGGCTGTCCTGACGCGAGTAACAAAATGTTAAGCAATTGCAATCATCTAATAAAACCCAACGAAGTGGCAGACCTGAGATCACAAAGATACTTTGAAGCAAGACCCAAAACAAGAAATTTGAATGGTATACAGGTAGAGAGATAGAGCCATTGAAGTTGTTCAGTCATGAATGTACTGCAGAGATGTGGGGGATCGAGGAACTCGGGCTATAAGTCTAATAATATTATATCAGCATTGAGCACAGATTTGTTGAACTTATGTGCGCCCTTTCCTTCGACCTGCATGTGTTCGGCGCTCTACATAGCGTCCTTTTATTTATTTTTTCAGATTGAAGGTTGGACCGTATCTAAACGGTCCCTCCTAGCTGCTTCTCTTTTCAAAGTGAAGGTTGTCCTGCTTCAAGGGCTTACAGAGGGTTAGCTCGTGCCATTGGCCCTTGCAGCAGGAATTATACTCTTGGGACTAAGAGGACTGACTATTATTGCACGGATGCTAAGTCAGGTGTGATACTCCTAGAGTATAATGATTCACTTTGATCTTGGCCAAAAGGTCGAGAAGCGATAACATATGTTACATTTCTGACGCTTATATAGGGTCGGTAGGATGCATTAAAGAAGTGTCTAACGCGGTCATAATATCAACGAATGTTTAGCAAAATTTACGACAGCTAGAAACTTTGAATTTGACCTTATATGTCCATTGCAATTTTTATAATAAGCGCTTTATATATAAGCTATTTATGAAGAACAAATTACATGTTATACGAAGAAGTGGAATGTCCCCTATCTAATCTGTGTTAAAAATTACGCGATACTTGCGCCATTTTAGGCCTAGCGGCGGACTTAGAGCGTCGTCCGTTGTCATTAGCAACCATTATTATAATTAGCGGTTTCAATGACGAAAAGCGTTGGTTTTAAGCAATTATAAATTGTAGGCCGTAAAATTATGTAGATCCCTTTCAACGGGAGCTCATTCAGTGCACACGCCGCCACGTAGGCCTGTTACAGTAATAGGCTATGACTATGTCGTAGACCTGCAATAGGCTGTAGTCTATAATATCAGCAGAATCTCCGAACTTCGATCTTTATCCATAGGAACAACATACCCCGTTCACATTAAATGTCTCTTTCTAATGATGGTTTCAATGTCTTCTTGTCCCGTCAAAACCAACAATTTCGCTGCTGTCTTTTTACTTAGCGCGGCTGCAGTATAATTTCGTCCTTATACCAGTGCTTAAAGTGTAGAAAAAGAAGTGCCTGGACGCCCCTTATTTTTCGAAAAGAAGTGCCTGGACGCCCCTTACCTTTTCAGGCTGTGCTGGCCAATAAGTGGCAGGACGGCGTTCAGATTTTAAAATAAGTGCTTGGACGCCATCCATGACCGTCCAGGCACACTTTAAGCCCTGCCTTATACATTATATTCGACGTGTATTGGATTTCGGAAGAAAATCCGTGAAGCCGCGGGCAAAGGATAATCGCAAGTTTTATAATTCGTTATTTCGTTCGACAATCCTCTGATCTTCAAAACTCAAAATTGGGTGTGACGCGGTGGCGCATTGGATGAAACACTGGCGTGGATATCATGGATATCAGCGAGCTATAGGTTCGATTACCAAAGCCCCTGTGAGATAGACGTGCTTTGTAGACTGCTATAATGTGCTATAGTCCTGGGCACGACGTTAAACTGCATCCATCCTCTGCCACAGGGAACCAGCAACTTCCCTGTGCCGGTCCTAAGCCCGGATAAAATGAGGAAGGTTTGCCAGATGGGTGGAGGTACACTGGCAGTAAAAGACCAAGACCATAGAAATCCGCAAAAACCACGACACAAGTGACATAGCGACCCAGATGCTTCAAGGTGTCATGATGTGGAGCTGACATGCACAGGCCGGTCAGTACAGACCAGACCAGTGGAGAGAGTCGGGGGGAGAGAGCTTGGGACACATACGGGCATTGACCCAGGTTGTCCTTCGTGCCTCTCTCCCCATATTCTCTTCATCAGACAAGGTGGTCTAGCTGGTTCAAGATGTTAATGGTATGGACCTGCAGACCGGACAGGTTGAAGATGGGCAACATGACGCGAGACAGACTCAAACAGAGAGTGGCGCCGGACACCTACTGGCGTTTAGCCCAAGGATTTCGATGATGATGATGATGATGATGATAATGTGCTATTATCGCCGCTGCATTGCAGGTTGTCTGCTCTGTTAGTAGTTAGGCATTATGATAATTATTTAAGATAACTTTGTAACTGCATACTGTAGACGGTTGTGGACTGTCAACCGGATTGTTGAATAAAGGAACATTATCAAAAAAGAAGGAATTTTTAACACACTGCTCGTTAACAGAAAATGCAGGTTATCATGTATGATGCATGCCACATTGTCAGACTAGGCCTATATGAAAAATAATTGTTCTTGCCTAATTGATGTAATTTACATTGTCGAGATATAAGTGCCATTAAAATAATGACTGAAACTAGAACTAGAGCCGAAGAAATTTAATTGTAACGATTAAATTTTAGTTTCTATTCACTGAAATCAAAATTAAAACCAATTCCTTTCGAAATAGGTATGAGTAATAAAATTTATACTAAAACGCTTGACACGTGAATCTAATAGATAATGACTTAAAACAAAACTCGTTACAAAATTTAACAACACTACGCCATAGCCATAGTAACTGACAAAATGCGTGACACTACAGCCACCTTGCGAGTGTGACTATGTAAATTAGTTCTTTTGACATTCGCTGCACGGCGCTCCGTTTGAACGCAATCCAAAGGATAATCGACAAGAACATTCATTCATTGATTCAGTCATTCGTTCATTCATTCAATGAATTTGTATGGCGCCTGTTTAAGGAGCGTCGTATCCAGCTGCGCCTCCAACATCCCGGAGCAGCCAAAGTAATAGAACTGTCTTATGATGCGAGCGAAATGCTTGAGAAAGAGTTATAAAAAATGTAACGTAGCGTCAAGGGCATGCCCCCCTGCCATTGCAGTTCGACGGTCCTACCACCGAGAAAGCACGGTTGTGCATAGAGGAAGTACGAGTGCAATAACGGAAACAGGGCAAACTTTATTCAGCCGAACGAAGAAATCGAAAGTGGCGACCGCTAGCGACCACTATGAGCAGCGAGAATAATATGAACAAAACAACGGCAGTCCATTATGATGATAACTCTGGTGGGAATGAGGAGCAATAATATTAAGCTTCTTAATTTTCTGAAGCTCGCTCTTTTTCATCGTCATCTCTTATTCCTACCGACAGTGTGTGCGGTCAGTGTTCCACTTGGTGTATCTGGACAACCTACCTGATTGCACGCAACTTTTGTGAGTGCTCTGGTGCCTGATGTTAATCACTGCTTTAGCAATTATAATTTGATTCTCTCAGATCTCTTTACTGCAAATGAAATGCTATAAATATATTCTTTTTGTGTTTCGTCATATCACCGACGCAATATTTAACCGACCTAATATAGCATCTTGAAAACTGCTTCAGAGGTGTCGAAGAAGATCCTAATTTAAATACGTAATAATAACCACAGTATTAAACTGTGCATCGTCTGTTAATTTTGAAACAAATTAACAAGGACTTTCTTAAGAGACAAATTAGTCAGCACGTAAAATGTTTTGCAGATTTTGTCGATCAATCTAATCATCTGAATCTAATCATCGCCTTGTTAGAGATTTCTAAACTCTACCTTGGCAGAAAACGAATTCTTACAATATTATTGAATTCTTTGGTTTGGCTAAAACAGTTGATTCGTTTTTTGTCAATAATTCTGAAAGCCAAAGTATTTGTTAAACATAAACCACAGTCCACAAACTACTACTTCTGAAGCCGAGAAAGATGAGCGTTTGTTGAATTATACTGGAATAAGAACTTTAAATTGTATACGGGCCGAGAGTGAAAGCCAGTGAAAGTTGTTCAGCCATGAGTGTAGGTAGAAATGTAGGAGAATCGAGGAAAACCGGGAATGAGCCTAGCAGCAGCATTGCATGCAGACTGTAGATGAGATTGCGAACCTTAGGGAGGCCAACAAGGACACAATTATATCATTAATTATATCAGTTAATTCAAGAACAGACGAAAGCGTGATCAATAATTATAATTATTGAGGTAAAGATCGAAGATGAAACAGATTTTTTAATAGTCCTGAGACGCCTTATATATCTGAAAGTAGGAAGAGCGACGTCAGCTTGGCAATATAATGCTCAGTGAAGTATAAGAGTGTTTTTTTACTTGTACGTGCACGGTGCACTAGCTATAGCGTCCCGTCAAGCTCCCTACTCAGAGGCGCTTCAGACTACAGAGCGGACACTGCATCGGAGTTTCACGACGAAGCGATGAGCAATTGCGAGTGAAGGACTTGCCCAAGGTCTCTATACGCGGCGACTTGAGCTGGATTCGAACCTGCAACCCTTCGGCTGCGACGAACATATCCACTACACTACCGCTCCACACAATAGTGTAATAGGGTGACTATAGGTCTCGAACACTAGACGAAAAGCTGAAGTGAGGAAAAGTTAGAGTGATGCGTCTAGTCAAGTTTTTGGATCTGCTTGGAAGCGCATAAGTGCGTTCTAACCAATTTGGTTTTTGAAGAGTTCGAGCAAAAAACAATTAATTTGAAGACATCCACACGTGTAGATTTTGAGATAGAGACTCAATTCTGATTTGCAGCAAGGAGTTGAGCCGAATGGGGTCCATGGACATAGGCCTGAACATCATCAGTGAAAATGTGGCCAATTGCAGAATGGTTTTAGGGAAAAGAGAGGTAATACCAGCAGCGTGTACATATATATATATATATATATATATATATATATATATATATAGGATTAATAAGAGCGGGCCTATACGACAGAACTATGAGGAACGCTCAACACAAAAGGGACCCACGGAATCATTGAAGAATATTATTGTTGACATACAAGCAACGTCCCAAGAGGGCATGCTTCATGAATCAATTACGGTATTATTATAGTTCCAAATTGAACAATTATTGTTTTGAGTCTGCCAAATATACCAATCCGTAACAGGAATAGGAAAACAAAACTTATAGCACCCGCAGCAAAAGAATAAACGGTGTTCAAGCGGTGCTTCACAGTATCACTAATAATTATTCGGTTTTTAACATTCATTTCATGAATTTATATAGAGCTCCTTCAGAAACATAATCAGGACGCTCCCAGTGCAGCCACAGCGAAGAAAAAAGGCTTGAGAGATCTACTAAAGAAAGTTTTACTGGTCAGATGTACTAAACGCAGCTTTAAAGAGAAGTCATTCCAGGCCAAATACAACCGAGGAAAAGTTGTTCAGCCGAAACTTTATCTATAAGTATATGATGCAAACACCGTACAACGATTATCTAAGACAAATCGAACAAATCGAACAACATTATTCTTTAGCAAAAAATGTCGCATGCAGCAAATTTCAAGAGGAACTCAAGTGGGAGAAATAGCAATCGTTCAATATAAACAATTCTAATCACAATTGCAATTTTGACGTGAAATACTGGTTCTATTCTGCAGCTATAGACCTGTAACCTTCCGGTAAATGACATCCTATGGCAGATTAGTGGCAACAAAAATCATATGGTTATCATCACCAAGCTACTGATAAGGTATCTTGAAGAGGTGCTATAACAAGCACACACTCAATCATAAACAGTGAGTTGAAGCCTAGGATTTTTATATTCGTGTTCCGTATCATATAGCAGGAACTAGTCAATATAAAAGACGAATTTGACAATTATATATGAGTGTTTCTACAAAAAGTGCTCAGTTTGCTGTCCGCGGTGTTTAAAATATTCTTAAAAAGCTTAAATGATCATTTAAGATAATCCGTTACGTAGGTCTATATCAGGTGACCTAAATATAAACAAAAGAATTTTAAAATGGCAGGTAAATAAATTATTTAGGTGACTTTATAACCGCACAGTTGAAGCATTTCCAATAGAAACTGTGTTGTCCCAGATGTGATCTCAGGTTTGACGAAGTCGGGAAAACATGTTTATCTCCAATTCCGCACACTGCCAGACCGATCATTTACTATTTATTTTTAGCAACGGAGTGTGTACTATATAATATATGCTTAATATATTGTATTTGAGCAGACAAATAAATTTTAATGAATTTTTAAAGAAACAATTTTAATTGTCCTTGAACAAGATGTCAACTCCATGACGATAACAAAACTAGGGTCCACAAGTTAAGGTTTGTGATCCTTGCTGTATTTAGCGGCTGGTATTTCGTCATTTGTGCCTACCAGTGCTGCTGGTAAACAGCAAACATTTATTTTGCCGCTCATTTAATAAGCAGCAAATTGTGAACAAGATCGTTGCGCTGTGTATGTTTATTTGATGTCAACTCCGTGACGTAAATATTTCATAAAATGAAAATAAAACTTTCAATGTAATGCTTCCCTTTTGGAAGTAATATAGCTATGTCTTTATTTCGATCATCATCAAACTTAAGTTGTTTCGCGTGCAGCGGTTTTTACAGAAAAGGAAGTGAAATGTCAACTCCATGACGGTCAACTCCGTGACGCTGGTTAACTCCATGACATCAATATTCGACAAAATTTAAAATATAATTTCAATATAATGTGTTCTTTGTGAAAGTTGTAGTGTCGTGTCTTTTTTCAATCATCATCAAACTTTTGTTGTTTCGCGTGTGGCGTTTTTTGCTCAAAACTATAATTTAAATGATTTGTCAACTCCATGACGGTCAACTCCGTGAAACGACGACGTCATATGGAGCATAAAGTTGACAGATCGCAAATATTTTGACTATGACTCGCAATGATGACTCCATTCTTAGTATTCTGAGAAGGGTATGACTGAAAATGATTAAATATAATTTCTATTGGTGCCTCAAGACTCTCAAATGTGGACGGCAACTATGCGATAGCAACTCGGTGATGCAAGTCAACTTCATGACGAATTATAGGAAAAACAGTTTTTCAGCTTTTTAACCGAAAATATTTAATTTTCTGCATTGCTACTCATCACACACTTTGGTAGTAGTAACATGAACGGATTAGAACATTGAAAGTTAAAAAAATCGTTGTTACATTTTTCTAAAAAATTTGTGGCAAAACTGCCAGATATTGTAGAAACCCTCATATATCATTAATATCACGTTTCAAAGGTGTCTATTTGGAAGTTATTATCTGACAACTGAATTTCACTGCATTGGCCTTGAAACCGTTAAAGAAATGTCTAGATACCGGGTAACCTAATAATTCTTAAGCAGACAGACAGACGGACACTCGAAGATAGACACAAAAATGGAGAGACAGACAACTGGAAGAAGGGGAGCGTGCAAGGAGAGAGGGAAAGCAGCATGGCGATAGAAAGCAATGGGAGACAGACAGACAAAATGGTGGATATACACAGACATCTGGCGAGACAGATAAACGATAGAATTAGGCAACGAGACATAACGAGACAAGCAGAGAAAGACAGACAGACTGAGAAAGTGGAAACTTTAAGCTGGAAGACAACAGAAAAAAAAGGAAATAGAATCTCAAACTAGGGTATGACTGAAACTGTACTCTGGAATTTTCACTTTCCATTTACTAAAATCATAACAGTTACTAAAACTAACATTTGGCAAAATAACTAGCCTAAAAGTTAACATTATGCATGGATGTGAAAGTGGTAAATGAAAACAAAAAACTGGAAGCACAACTGGAACAATAACTCTACCCGGACCACCACGGAATACTCTCATGGACAACCCTTCTGATTCAACGAAGCGCTTGTGAATAAGCTGGTGCCCAGCGCTTGGATTTCGAGTGGCGCTTTAGAAATTTCGAGTCAACCGCAAACAACAGTTCGCACTGCAGCCACATGGCGAATGTTACTAACCGACTTAGTTTTATGAAGCATTCGCTAGGTGGCGAGACGTTTCAATGAGAAAACATTAGGGTCTTCGTTTATTCTTCAAACTATCACAACGCAGTGTGTTTGTGTGATCGCATGAAACAATCATAATCAACATCAATCTTAGCTACTAACAGAACAGACGGCCTGCAACACAACGGCGTAAATAGCTGCCTATAATAAGGCACGTCTATCTTACAAAAGCTTCAGGACTCGAACCAGTGGCGGATCCAGAACGTTTCAGCGGAGGCAAAATTTTCGGTCTTGGGCAAGGATAAATTCATCTTTAGTCTCCACTTTAGTCACTTACATACCTTTTAGTTTTAGACAAAATTTAATATAAAGACCCTATAATAACTAGTCGTGCGAACGCTAATCACTTGAATTCGGCAGAAAAATCAAGACAGCCAATTTTACTCCCAGGAATCGTCATACATTCAACTGCAAACATGATTATTTTAAAAAATTTCAAACAATAGCATTGCCACATACATTGTACTGTAGTAAAAAAATTCCCAAGGCTAGAGAAAGGCATTGGTAATCATCCTCAATATGATGCCATATCGCAAAACACCAACTTACTAAACAGTAATTTTACTATTGGATTCAATGCTATTGTAAAATCCTGTTTCAAAAGATCTATGCATGTATGTTTGTAGTATGTATGTAAGTATGTATGTATGTATGTGTGCATGTGTTTGTGTGTATGCGTGTATGCATGTATGTATGTATGTATGTATGTATGTATGTATGTATGCATGTATGTATGTATGTATGTATGTATGTATGTAGGTCTGTATGTATGTATGTATGTATGTATGTATGTATGTATGTATGTATGTTTGTATGTATGTATGTATGTATGTACGTATGTATGTATGTTTGTATGTATGTATATATGTATGTATGAATGTATGAATGTATGTATGTATGTATGTATGTATGTATGTGTATGTATGTATGTATGTATGTATGTATGTATGTATGTATGTATGTATGTATGTATGTATGTATGTATGTATGTATGTATGTATGTATGTATGTATGTATGTATGTATGTATGTATTCATTCATTCATTCATTCAGTCATTCATTCATTCGGACATTTATATAGCGCTCCTTCAAGAAAAAAAACTACTCAGAGGCGCTTTTTTGTGATGGTTGATATGTTTTCTTGAATGATGTTTACAGCCCTGACACTTTTGTGCACTGTTTTGCCTTCTGACAATCCTGATTTTGTTTCCATTGTTCAGTATCAATCTCAGTTAGGAACTCACATGGCGGTTCTACTACCTGTAGGAAGTTCAAAGGTTTCACAGTCCCAAAATCTTCCACCTTTAAAGATCATGGCTCGCTTCGTTCTTGAATTTGAGATGCCTTGACCATCTGTTGCTGGACATGTTCCATGGTTGATGGCTGGGTCTAAAAAGGCCAAGTCTACCATCTCCTCACACACATGATTATTACAAATCCTTAAAAAGAGCTTTGTGGTTGCTGCAAAAATGACACAATTTGTTTTCGAACGCTGTATACCTGAAGATAGACTTCAGAATTCGAAGGTCGCTGGATGATGTTGTTAACTTATCGGGTTTGACGAATTAATTTGGATCAAGTCTGAGTTGATGAGTGCTGCCAGAATATTTTTACATTTCGGATCCTGAATTGTTGTCTGGAGGTGACTTGCAGCAGTATCCATGAATGACGAGCCCTCAGAGACCTACTTTTAACAGTGTGATGTCTGATGGGTCACTTGTTGATGGTGCAAATGATTGTTTGAAATCATGACCATGCATCACATGATGCTGACAAGCAAAATACAGTAGGTCTTTCTCAGAATAGTCTCTGTGTTTAATGCTGTAATGTCGAAGCACATCACTTTGACTCTGTCTATACTCTGTAGCCACAATCTTTCAAAAGAATCACAATAGCCTGTATTGTTTTTCGCCTGTGCCACGATTTAACCTTTGCACTACGAGTAATTAATTCACTTCATACATGTATCTTGATACCAGTAGCCATAGGCGGAGACTTGGTCCAGAAGTTGAGGGGTAAAACGAATGAGCGGCCGAAGGACGATCGCCGAGGGACGGCTGAGTCATCGACGACATTTTCAGCTTTGAACTTCCTGTAGTCTCCCATCCTGCATGCGATGTGTCCAAAGAGACTCAGTTTGCGTCTCGTTGTTTTTATAGGATCGTTTCTGTCCTGCCCAATCTCTGGAATATTTCTTCGCTGGTTAGTTTCTGTGTCCACTTTATTCTTAGAATCTTCCTGTAGATATTTGCTATCGAATACTAGAATCATGTTCTTATCGAACTCGCGAAACTCGAGTCTCGCACCCGTATAATTATAGCGCTGTCCTGAAGATCGTGGTGTTGATTTTTTTCTTTGTCGTTATCTTAACAGTGCTGCTCCTCCATAAAACAAGTGGTAATGGAAGGTGACCGTTTATAAGCCACATACCAAATAATCGGTTATAAAATATAATATCGACGGATTTATTCCTTAATATGGGTGTCTATGTTGACCGGATCTGAATAACAAGCCACCTAAATAATATTATATCAAGACTTCGGAAAATATCGTTGAGTTGCGGTTTCACTGTTTAGGCGACATTTTGCATCTGCCTGGATAGTTGACGCTGTATCTTGCCTAACAGGCATAAGGCAGTTCAGCGTAATGGCAACCTTGTTTGTGCGTCTCTCTGTAAGGTCTTTGATGGCCTTATAATATATTATATTCACAAACTGTACATCAAGGGATTCTTTGAACCTCGAACAAAATATGTTTGTTTCCAAAGAGTCAACAAAAATGAACAAATATAGGATTAATCAATTATTATGAATTACCGATGTATTGAGAATAGTTTCTTAATTATGTTGGTCAACGTATCGTAGGGGAAATTTGCAAAAGTAAATGTCAGCAAACAAATTCAATTACTGAGATTTAAAAAACCTAATCAATGATGATTCGTAGTCTCGTATAGAACCATGGCTGTCCTTTATGGCTAGATTAGTAGCCCAACGGTCTGCGAGTCCTGCGTTAACCCTATATTGCACAGCGAAAACCATGGGTGATAAACTTTAACATTTTATTAACGTAACTTCCGCGTATGCGAAAAATATGCGGTTTGCGGCGTTATTCTGTAAATTGATTTGCATTCGCGAGATGGCGATAGCAGAAAATCAGTTTGTTGCCCCAGGTTAACACTGTCCCACATCCCGCCGTGAAAGTGTTATGTTGCCTGGGGTTAACAGTGTGCAATATAGGGTTTTAAATTGGGCAATTCACATCTAAGGACATTTAATTTAACTCTCCCGTCCTCATAATAGTACGTCGGGTCTAAGAAAAACGATGGCTCTTGAGCATAATAGTTTCCACGGTTATCAAGTGGAGACGGCTAAAGGAACTACACTCGGATTTAGTAGCTCTAACCTGAGTTTTATCAGTCTGTCGACATCGTACTCTCGAAGTTTCTAAAACGCCATTCGAAAGCTAATCGTGGGCACCATTCACGAGCGAATGGCTGGAAAAAGTTGGATTTTGTGACTTACTTTTAAATGTTCCGCAGTTCTTAATTATCTATTTTTAGCTCATCCAATCACACTTCATCCAATCTACTGGCGCGTTGCAGAGCAAGGAAAGGTGCATTTAAGAGTAAGTAAGTACTAAAACTTTAAGTTTCAACTGATAACGCGTATTTACTATGGCAAAAGTCGAGTAGCGGAGAGCTGAAAATTCTGCATGGTTGGAAAGTATCTAATCATTCCAACAAAAAGCCCAAATCTAACCCTAAACGCAACTGAGCGTCACGACGCCAAGCCCATGGGCGGAATTTATCAGGGGCTAGGGGTTTAGCCCCCCACCCCAGAAGACCCAGATTTATTTGTTTCACCATGTAATTGGTATCTTTTCTCGGGCTTAGCCCCCCCCCCCCAAGAAGGCTTTAGCCCCTCCAAGAACGGAAACCAAACTCCGCCCATGGCCAAGCCTTAAAAATCTAATGACGACACTAACCCTAACACTAACCTAACCGACCCTCACGACGCCAAACCTTACCCTGCGCGAACGACACCTAGGTGTCCGAAGCTAAAAATTTAATAATAAGGAACGTTAACGTGCAAGTCCATTTGCGAAGTTATTTTTGAGAACTTTTATTAGTCAGAAGAGAACCGTTTTATATTTCAATTCGTCGAAAATCGTTATAGCCTTCCGACACGCACGTGATTGTTGACACTAGTCTTGGTGAAGAGATGGTCAGACAGAGTGGTTTGTTTACGTGGCTGTGGATTGGTTGTTGTTTCGTCAGCTGTCATTGGTCAAATTCTATTGTTCACCAGCGCCATGTTGATGAGGTGTGATTGGGTGAGCTAAAAACAGATCAATAGAAACTCCGGAACATCTTCACGCCAGCGAGTTTTATTTATTTAACCAAAGTTTAACGTCGTCGTATGACATCAAAGGCCGTTGACGACAATTTACAGCTTATACAGTGTAGTAACAATAAACTTATGATGTCCGTCCAAATTAACCATATAACGTTGTCATAACAATATCATTGTTCATCAAGTCTTAACATAATATTATTGTACGTCGTCTTATAGCGTTCATTGGTTTAGTAGCAGAATGGTTAACAGTTAATAAGCTTACAATTTATGCCAAATATTTTGCTTGGGTACATTCATTAATATGTTGCAGTAATTGTCACATGCAAGCTATTTCACAAACTTTTCTTGATTACCATTCTTAAAACAAGTTTGATTCATAGCTTCTACATTTCAGTAAAAGAAATTCTTAAACAGGTTAATATGAGATATAATTTTGCTCTAACAAGAGCAAAGACGACTAACAGTATCCCAACACAATCATGTTACAATGGCATGACATTCAATATTAACGACAACAACAACAACAACAACAAAGCACATTTATGATCAGTTTCTCAATGCATTGTCACATCAAAGAAATATTTTTTATATCTTATTTTGTTATTTGCTGATCCGAAAATATATAGCCGTGTTGCAGAATTAAAAAAAGTGTGCTAACTTGCTGTGTAGCTAATTGTCCAATTCAAAATGAAACATTTGCAAAATCACATATTCTATGCGCAAAACAATATTTAGAGCATTTTTACATAATAAATTCACATTTATTTAAACCAGGTGGTATAATAAACAAGCTTTATAGTGATTTTTATAATAATTATATATTGAGTTTTGCACGAGATTAAGCCTCTCGCCATCTAGCGAATTACTCGTTACTTATAACTGGATGACGCTGATGCAAGATATTGCCATCTACCGAATGAAAGCGCACGCACTGCGCCATCATAGTATTAATCTTTTCAGCATTGCTGACGTTGTAAACATTGTCAAAGACATTCATTCATTGTTCATTGTGGAGACTTATATTGCGCCCCTTCTCGGTTACTACTCAGGAGCGCCTTCGACCAGACATTGGCTGAAAAGGACGGTTTTAATCATAGATGTAAAAAACGATGGAAACAAAATAAAAAACGGGAAAAAGTCGGTTTTTTTCGAAAAAATAAAAAACGACAAAAAAACGACAAAAAACGGAAACGGTAAATAATTTTACTTTGCTAAATCTAAAACCGCATTTTAACCTTGCAAACATTGATTAGGAACCTAATACACGCAGGCTATCTCTTAAATGATGATGTTAAACGATGAAATGATGACTTTAGTTAGCTTGAATCCTTGAGAGTTGGCGGAAAACATAAGGAATATCGGAAAAAATTAAAATTAAGGAAAATAATAACAGAAAGTAAATGAATAAATAAAGTTTTAAAAAAAATAAAAAAAACGATAAAAACCGATGGGAAAAATAAAAAAACGAAAAAACGACGTTTTTTGGGAGGATTAAAAAACGGAAAAAAACGTTTTTATAACTATGGTTTTAATGGTGCCATAAAACATGCCTGTGCAAACGAAAGGTTAATGTGGGGAGTATTACAGAGTCTTTCCTCCATCATCTGCTCGCTCTGTCATCCTCTCTGGTCGTCTTTCTTCGTCTTTCTCTCGTCTAAAAACTTGCCTTTTCTCTTGGAGTTGAATGCATTGGGAGCGCTTCCATAGGCGGAGACCTGGGCCGAGAATTGGGGGGGACGGAAAGACGCGAGATTTTCCGAAAAATTTCTGGCGACCGGCGAAATCTCGAAAAAAGTTATTTTCGCCGCCAAAAAAGTTGATGACCTTTTTTTTTAGTCATCCGGCCAAAATCTCGACGAAATTTTCTATTTTCGCCGCCAAAAAAGTTGATGACCTTTTTTTAGTCATCCGGCCAAAATCTCGACGAAATTTTCTATTTTCGCTGCCAAAAAAGTCTTGACGCTCAAACATTGGGGGGGACAAATGCATGGGCCGTCCCCCCAACACTTTGATTGGGGGGGACCGTCCCCCCTGTCCCCCCTAGGTCTCCGCCCATGAGCGCTTCTGAATGGCTCTTGCTGCGAGAAGCGTTTTATAAATGGTCAGGTAGGCTACAATACAATAAAATAAACTCCGGCACTTCTCTTTGGCAGAGCCAGTCCTAAGTCTGTATAAACTAGGAGGGCCACATTATTGATCTTTGCTGCCACGCAGTGTATTTTAACCGAAACAACTAGCCAAGTATTATTAAAACGTGTAGACAGTAAGAGCACATTCCATGACATGGGGCCAAGAACAGAGAAGGCACCACAAGGCTGTTTAATAGCAATTCTTGCTAATCTTGCAGGTAAAATGAGAGGTCATCATGATCATCTGAGAGGTCTGAAAATTGAATTGCATAAAAGTTATCGTTTAGAGCAGCGACACCAGTCCTGTCGATTAATTATAATCCTTCAGCGAATTGGATGGTCCCGATGGTTGTGCGTTTATTCGCTAGATGGAAACCAAGAGACACTGGATATTCATCGACGATTATTTATCTACTAGCTGGGGTACCCGGCGTTGCCCGGGAAATTTAGGATTCGACCCGCTTCGGCCACAACCCCACCACACAACACCCGACCACACTCCGGTCTGTACCGGTACGCCACCCGAGAAATTTGGGTCTCAGAAAAATTACCACCCCCATCCCACCCCACACCCAACCCAGCCCTCCACCCCAACCCCTCCCACCCCCACCACCCCCACTCCACCCCTATTTTCGTTAAAATTACATTAGCAGCTCTCGCCATTTATATAATGATCATGCAAGCGTTTAAGAAGGTGTTTAACCGTCTTAATGTTTTCGCCCCCACACTGGCCCCCTTGATGGTAGAGATTCACCAACTACTGATCCGGGTGGTTCTGATGGCCCTCTATCCAGTAGAAAAAATCATATAAATGGCTAAAAAAAATTGGAAAAAAATTTGGGGGTTTCGCCCCCCAACCTGGCCCCCATGGTGGTAGAGAATCGCCAACCCCTAGACTTTGTAGTGAAGGTTTGGAGTGAAAAGCTCAAAAACTGTGGAAATGCATCCCGAACAAACAGACAGACAGACACACAGAATCTTCTCTTTATTTATATAGATTTCAATTGATTTTCTTGGTCCAAATCAATTTCCACGCATGATATTCTTTGTTTGGTTTGGTTTCAATACAGATATGCATTGTAGATAAGTATTTTAAACAAATCAAATATTATATAGTGTTAGATTCTCATCCATCACATCGCTTGGCTTATTCGTCTATTGGTTTCGCAGTCTGCCTTCTTGCATGTCTGCTTGGCTGTCTCTGCATACATTTGTCTATATGTATATTCGTTTGCTTGTCTATTTGTCAATATTGCGAAGTAAGAAAGGCTTGACATTGAATGGTTAGAAACACCGCATTACATTCCTAATCATCATTCTCGTTTTCATTTTCAGATTCATCGCATTTACTTGCTCATTTACTTGCCTACTTGCTTACTTTCTTATTTACTTGTTTGCCTACTTACATACTTACTTACTTTATGATTTACTTGTTTACCTACTTACATACTTACTTACTTTATGATTTACTTGTTTACCTACTTACATACTTACTTACTTTATGATTTACTTGTTTACCTACTTACATACTTACTTACTTTATGATTTACTTGTTTACCTACTTACATACTTACTTACTTTATGATTTACTTGTTTACCTACTTACATACTTACTTACTTTATGATTTACTTGTTAACCTACTTACCTATTTGCTCACTTGCTTATTTACTTGCTTACCTATATATCTTCTTACTTTCTTACTTACTTTGTTAATTGCAAATTAAAGTAGGATACAGTGATAACACTCACTTCTTCGATGAAACTATAGTTGCTTCTTCAAGATACTTAGTCACCATATACGCAAATGTTTAAGCTCAATTTCTCTACAGCAGGCTATCTATGTTTTAGCATGTTATTAATCTTCGGTCAATTTCAAATCGACACAATGCAGTATGATTACAATCAGAAATGAATGAATGATCACAAACTATTTTTGGGAGATGAATTAAACTCTCGGCAACCATGCAATGTTTATAGTGCTGTTTACTTCCGCCATCTGCCGAATGAAAGGTTCAGTGGACCTTAGCATAATGCAGCCAATATATTATAGCGTATACATAACACCTTTTAAACGTGTCGATGATCTTCTATGTAAGCGTCAACTCTGGCCCAATGTTCTGAATGACAAGGTTCCTTGATCAAATTAAATTGTCAATGAAAATACAGAGAACGACATCTGTTGCCAGTAGAAACGCTGAAGTTTTAACTTCAATTAAAAACAAACCAGTGCCGTATGATATTTACGTTGCTTACACACCTGCTAATTGTTTCAGTTTTGCACTATAAGTAATCGCAGATGCCAAAACCGGACTTGAGTTCGCTAGAACTAATAACTACAACTGATACCCGCAAATCGCTATTGGGTGGTTCTGTAGATCAGCGGTTCTCAACCGGGGGTCCGCGGACCCCTGGGGGTCCGCGGCCATCTGTCTGGGGGTCCGCGAGCAAGTCCTAAAAATTTAATATTTCTTAGTTAAAAACATAGAAACAGAGTAACTTTTTGCCTTTTTTGTAATATTTCTACTTTTCAATGGCGATATACAGTGGCGGCGCCAGGATATAAGGTTTGGGGGGCTGAACCCCCGTGTAATATTTTAATTTTTTTTCGCAAAAATTTCTGATGACCTTTTTTTACTCATTCGGTCGAAATCTCGTGTTGGGTGATGATGGATCTATTTCGTTTTTTAGAGGGGGGGTCTTATCGTGGAAATAGCCTATTTCTGTATTACTGTTTTTATGTTTTTGAGCAGCTAAATACACTACCTGAATTCCTCTAAGCAACTGATGCAGACAAATCTAATCACCCTTAGGCGTAGTGATAAAGTGTCTGCTACTACAACAAAATTTATCTCTGGTGCAAAACGGATAGTAGTAGGTAACTTTGACACATTTGATCAATCGCGTGAATTCACATAGAAATGAGCAAATGCACAGATCAATCAACCAAAATTTGTTACTTTAATTTCCGGACATATTCAATCATAGCTGGATTAGTTCAGTTCTACTTTTGTGATTTGAACATTCCCAGTTTTCGTGGGTCTCCAGTCCGTTTCTTGCAAACGTTGATTCGTGGAATTTACCGGCATCGGAATTGAACCAAATCATTGAACTGAAATAATTGATACTTGAAGATGTTGCATCCATGCAGGAGTTAGCTTGACGCATTTATTTTGGATTCAAGCTTCACTGCCTTCACATAAATATCCAAAACTGTCTGAGAACGCTTTCAACATTATTTCACCTTTTGAAACATGTGGATGTCGTTCACGGTTTGAGGCTTGAAATGGGTTCAGATCGAGTGTTTCGAGCATTAAGCTTACACGTCGAATCGAGCATTAAGCATATATGCTACACCTCGAATAGATCCAATCTGTGGTCGATATGCGTGCCCAAGCTTGTATTAAAATAAACTACATGTATTTTATAATAAAGATAAAAAAACCTATTTAAATAAATTTGTACTACAGCAGTGCAAGGGCATATAGGCTATAACATTGGCCAAATATTATATTGGATTATAGTCACAGGCCTACAGTCACGTAATGCGCCAGAGGCACCAAATTTCAGTGGGGGGTCCGTGACCGAGACCTAAAATTAGAAAGGGGTCCGTGAGTCTGAAAAGGTTGAGAACCGCTGCTGTAGATGCGCTGAATTAGTAACTGCTATACATACACACAAACACACACACACACGCACGCACACACACACACACACACACACACCCACACACGCACGCACACACACACACACACAGAGATACAGACAGGCAAACAGACATAAGCAGAAAAGATAAACAGACAGACACAGACACACAGAGAGAGGGAGAGAGGGAGACAGATAGAGACGCATAAAGAGACAGAGTAGCATACAGTTGCAACTAATCTATGCTGCGAATGGCGTGGCGTATAACGCAGAAACACTTAGCAACATTTTAATGGACCAATCATGATAAAAAAAATATTATTATCATCGTCTCACGCAGTGTATGTTGATCGTCGTATTTTCTTGTTTTCAGGCATCATGTGGATTGGAAATTGTGTGATCTCCCTCTGTCTCTGTCTTTGTCTCTGTCTCTGTCTCTGTCCATCTCTTTGCTTGCCTCTGTCTGTCACCGAAATTGAATCACCGTCAGTTAAATGCATAGAGCATGCCTTTAAAAGCAACTCAGCCACATTCAATTAGATCCCTTAAATGGTTCCCCTTCACCCCAGTCACCCTTTGATCTCCCCGCCCCATTTATGCGCATACCCGCCTAAGAAGAGTCAATGTATGGGGAATGCAGGCAGACAGACAGACAGAGAGACAGACAATCAGACACACACAGACACACATACAGACACACATACATACAGACACACAGACACACACAGACATGCAGGTAGGAAGAAAGACAGACAGAGAGAGAAAGAGAGAGTGGGTTAATTGATTTACAGAACGTCTCACAGCAAGCATTTATTTATTACAACAAGATCGGCCACGCGTTTGTGCAGCGTATGTAAACAATCAACTTGACATACTAAACGCGTTCAATGAAAACTGAACTAAAGTCATCATTAAAGTAATTGAAATAACCATTGTAATATATACACACAGACGCATACAAATGCATACATATATACACTCATAGATACATACACACATACATGCATACATACATATAATGATATGAAAGCATGCATACATACATGCATCTCGCTCCCCACCCCAACCCCCACCATCACATATATATACATTCATAGAAACACACATACATACATGCGTACATACTCCCCACCCCAACCCCACCATCACATATATACATTCATAGATGCACACATACGTACATACTCCCCACCACAACCCCCACCACATCCACCTCCACTCCCCCCTCCCACCACGCCCCACGACACCCCACCACACTCAGTCCACCACTGGTACGCCACCCGTGAAATTTGGGTTTTCGGGGAAATTTTTCTCTACACCCACCCCCACCAAACACACACCTCGACCCGCAGGTGTGCGTTTGGTGGAGTCGATGTGGCCTCTGTAAAAGCTGCGAAGTTGTAACTTTTCAGGTGAATAAGTGTGAAACTGTGCATGGCAACGGCTGAAAACGTAGAGGAATATATGTATTCGTTTTATTGAATAATTCCTGACATATACCGCAGCAATAATGACACAGAAATCATAATAATTCATTCAAATTAGGGTTTTTGCCCCTCCCCACCTGACCCCATGGTAGCAGAGATTCGCCCCCCCCCCCAATGACCTCCTCCGGGTCGACCCCGACCCCTTGCGAAGGCTTGGAGTGGATTGTCACAAAACTGTGGCCGTGCATAGCTAACAAAGCCGCAAACAAACACACAGACAAACACCCAGACTTACCGAAATATATATATAAAATAATGTGTGTGCTTATTTTGACACCTTTTAAACGTGTTCCAGCTATATTATGATAAATCCCAAGTTTACACGCTTAGCAATTAGCATGGTACCTCTTGATCTTCTTGTATGCACGTTTGTGGGCGCTGTGGTGTAGCGGTGGCGTCGTGGTCATGAAGCCGGAAGGTTCGAAGTTCGAATTCACCTCAAGTCGCTGCGTAGGGACCTTGGGCAAGTCTTTCATTCGCAATTGCTCGGTGCTTCGGCGTGAAACTCCGATGCAGTGTCCGCGCTGTAGTCGGGAGCGCCTCTGAGTAGCGGTTGAGGTACGGAAGAGGCGCTATAACAAGTGCGCATACAAACGAAAAAACAAACACAAAACGCTGATTTTCTACTATTATATGTCTAAATGCACGCAGAGCGATTATAAACAACTGAACTGTTGCAAATTATTTCTGTCCTCGCGAACGACCATGCACGCGGCTGCAATGATGTGTCATCCAATACCTAACACTAAGCCTGTTGACAATTATTATGATCATCATCATCATCATCGTCGTCGTTGTCGATTAATCTTTAGAGGAAACGAATAGTATAAGCCTATAAGGTATTCGATGGGTAGATGCCGTTCACAGAGGTTGTACTGTGTTTTAAGAAAAAGAATTAGATTGACCTCTTTCTTTCTGGAAGCATTTAGACACCTTTATATTGTTTATTACAACGCCATATATCTGCAATTCTCGACAATACGTTAACTGGGTAGTAGAGAGGCGAATGACACCGGCTATTAAATGTTTTCCGCACAGTAACAATTATATATTTATTTTGGAACAAATTAAAAAGGAGTTAAAATGAATAAATGAATGGGCAGATGAATTATTATAATTATATTCGTTTAATTCATGAAAGAAGAGCAGGTTGACACACCGCAGCCTGGTACATAGTGACGTTAAGAGATAAAAAAAACATGAAATAAAAGCGTCTTTCTAAATAGATCATTGTTAATGAGATTTAACGATTTAATGATTGTTAATTAGCACTCTTGTAGAGGACTCTGGAAATAAAGTTTATGTTGTCCTTTAGCGGGAGCGGAAATTATGACGTCGGGTTCGAAGGTTAATTGCTAACCGTACTATAGTCATATATTAGGTGGAAAAAGGTCGCGAAGGACATGGCAACTGTTCCATATGACAGCGCGGAGCAATCGCTCGTCAGATTCCTCAACCATCTCAGCAACAGAGGGAGAGCCATTTTATGGCAACAATGTAATGTAATACTCCGCCTTTTTCGACCTATATATATTCGAATGCCTCGTCCGATTTGCTCTTCAAGAAGATTATAATCCACTAGTTCCTCATAATACTTTCTAACAGCTAAGGCACAGTCCCGGTCCTCTGTATACTTCAATTATTGTGCCCGATCCTTTGAATTTATACATATTCTGTTCAACATATATACTCGATCTTAACTGTCTGGTGTAGTATATATATATATATATATATATATATATATATATATATATGCCGCCTATCCTCATTTGCTTTTCTCAAAGCTGTATACCTGCTGTCCTTGTCTATTATAGCGCACTGGTAGAGCTCCTCCAAACGATTCACGCCAATTGAGGCGCTCTCCAAATGTTTTAAAACAAAGCAATATGCAGGGATACTTCAAATACATGCATGAATACAATCTACACAAACACTTGTACACCCGCACACAATATAAACATACACATACGCACGCACACAAACACACACAAACACAAACACGCACACACATAATATATATGTATATATGATATATGTGATATATATTATATGTGTGTGTGTATGTGAGTATATATGTGTATATGTATACGCATAAGTATATGTAAGTATACAGACTTGACTGTGTATGGTATACTATAATTTAAATGTTCAAATATGCATCTGCTTTCATATGGGCGGCAGAGATCAAAGGACCACGTGGCCGAATAATCATGTGATTACATATATTGCACTTTCGCAAAAACTGACAGAGACCTAATCGAGCGACGATATTTAGAACAAGCCTTGAATGAGGATCTCCCTCTCTCCCTCTCCATCTCCTCCTCATCCTCTTCCCATCCTCCGCCTCCGAATCTTTGTCTCTCGCAGCCCAACACAACAAGTCAACTGGAATCCGATTTAATTAATGATTCAATTAGTGCATTAATCGCTTCCCATAGCCGCTCTTCCAACGCTCTTCCCTCCGTCCCTTCCTCCTTCCAGCGTGCCTCCCTCCGTCGTCCCACCGTCAATGGCTCTTTGTCGGCCGACCCTTTGATCTCCGACGCTCGCGACCAACGATACCTGTAATTATTACATCAAATCTGAAGGTGACTTGCTGTTGTGACGGACTGTTGAATGTCTCGTCAGTCTCGCGTCTGCTTACAGGTGGTCGGTCGGTAGATCAAAGGCGCCGGTCGTCGAGTGATCTTGCCGCCTCGCTTTGATGATACGCCGCTACCGGTGATAGCGTTAAACTTTGAGACCTGTGCTGGACCTGTAATGACGTCTTCTTCTGTTGGGGTGTGTGTGGTAATGATCGGTTTGCCAGTTGTTACGGAGGATGGCTGGTGCTGGAAAAGATGTCACTGCAGTCCATAAGGAGGCTGGAGAACAGCATAAGGCTTCAATGGATCGCTGGCATTGCTGTCGGATTGTGGAGGGTAAGGTGAGGACAGATAAGGTATTGCGAAGTTAAGGATATACTACTGATGACAATGACAATGACAATGACGATGATGATGATGATGACGACGACGACGACGATGATGATGATGATGACGATGATGATGATGATGACGACGATGATGATGATGACGACGACGACGAAGGCAATAATAATGATAATAATAATTATAAAGATGAAGACGACGATAATGATGACGACGATCATCATGATGATGACGACGAAGATGATGATGAGAATGACGATGATGACGATGATTATGGTGATAATGATAATAATGGCAACAGTAATATTGTCGACGAATTTGGCCAGGATAAGAAACTCCTTCTAAGAAGTGACTTCCTGTTGTCATTTATTATCTACATGTATGACATCGACTGTGCATTAGGGTGGAGTGAATCCGAGTGAAAAACAATTTTTTCTCGAATTTCAAAATCCGTTAGTGATCAAAAGTTGCGTATGGTATCACAGAATTGCTACAAAAATTTTGAAATTTTTATGTTGACGTCTTCTGCCCTCTACCGGACGATTTAAGGACGCCATATTGATTTTAAATACTGTCAGGCATTTTTAGACCAGGCTTGGTATCTGAAAATTCCAATGTTAGAAGCAAGTCATGCAACAATTTGCTAACTGGTGTTTTTAGACTAATTTGACCCTCAGAAAAACCAAAATCGCAGTTAGCAATCTGGATTATTAGCGATTCCATGGGAAAACAAGATGGCGGACAAAATGGCTGCCAATTACTTCAGATGACTAAAAGTAAAGCATTTTATGTGACAGAAACACGGTTTTAGGCTCTAAATTAAGATTATAGGGTTCAAGGAATGCAATGGAATCAAAGATATATATGTAGCACTTCACAAAATCAAAATGGCGGACAAAATGGCGGCCAGAATCTTAAAATGGCAATTGATGAAGTCATGTATGCAATGGAATCATGATTTCAGGGTCTGAGTCAACATTTTCGAGGTCAACAAATATGATGAAGCCAATGTCATTCAGGTAGCACTGCACGAAAACCAAAATGGCGGACAAAATGGCGTCCATATCCTGGAATTGGCTATTAGTGGAGTTCTGTATGTAATTATTTAGTATTGAAATCACGCTTTGTTTCATATGTTGGCATTATCTTTCTAGCTTCAAGTCTTGCGCGAACTAATCCATCTCTTGCATGCTGTCCAACAACCAGCAATGATGACTCTGTAACTGTCTTGACAGACCTCTCGACTGCTTGAGTATGGCATGGAAACTTTGGAAAGCGAAGTAAATCAATCGCGGAGTCGTCGGCATTGTGGATCAACTGTTCCAGGTCGTCATCATTTATGTCCTTCGTTAGAGGTGGCTCTGTCACTTCACATGACTGCCAGTCAATTAATTCTGTATAGTCGGCTGCATGAAAGTTCAAACTTGGGGGGTGAAATATGCGAATTCCTCTCTGAGGCTTCTTACTCGATCGCGCCTTCATTATCCTTCTGAATCCTAATTCTCGAATTGATTTTCTCTCATCCGTGATCGTTGCAAGAAGTACATTTTCAGGATGAGCAAAGAAGGCGTTTCTCTGAATAACTGGATCAACTATTGACTTTAAATAATCAGGCAAGTATCGTGATTTGTTAGCAAGCATCCACAGATGCTTCGCACCATCTTTGCAGGAGGGTTTGGACTTTACTGCAAACCAAACAGGGGCGTAAACTTTCAATACGAACTCAGTAATTGTCGAGAGACAGTTGCTTGGCTCTTTCGTGGCAACGTATAGGCGTAGTATTCTGTTAGCTAAAGTCAACCAACGAGACATTACTAGTTTTCCAGGACTTCGATGCAACAGTGCCTCATCGCATATACCACTAGATACAGCTTGAGACATGTCGTACAAGTATCTCTGGTCTGTACTGAGATCCTGCAGAACAGAGTCAGGTAGCACTTGTAAATCGCATTCAATTTGCTGGAATTTAACCATTGGCATGTTCTCACATCGTTGAACTTGTGTTCCAAGTTCGCCTGAAAAGCTTCGTGGTCCGGTAGTACTGCCATCAAGTTGCTCGAAGAGGTGACGTAACGGTAGCTCGTTGCTATGTAATAGGCATATGAACCAGTGGAGTGGACGCTTAAGATGTACTTCTAACAATCTGATAATACCACCCTTATGTCCTGTGTTGACAGCCGTTCCATCGCATCCCATGACAGCCAATAATTCCATGCTTATCTTTCTTTCTTCGAAGAAATCCAGTATGGCCTGCTTTATACACTCAGCACTGCCACGCACTGGAGCAATATGTCCCAAATAGTTCGAGTCGGGTTCTTCAATCAATACTATGTGTTCTTCAATAACAGTCCTGCGATGTAACTTACCTCCAATATTTTCCTGCAGTAGAGTCTTGTCTTTTCTGCCGTCGAAGTATAGACCGCGAAGATCCGAAGAATGGCTTGCGGATTCCTGAAGCAAATCTTCACGCAGTCTTTTTCTTTCTCTTTGGAGTTTGGAACGGTCAATAACCTCAGATTTATCGCCAGTTGTTACTATTCCGAAATCTGTAAGTAGGCTCGAAGCAATGTCTGCTGCTGCTCTGTCAGATATTCCAAATCTCTCTGACGCTTGTGCCGTGTTCGTCAGTCGTCGTCTTTGTTGTGAGTGTTGAGTTTTGGCGATTTTTTTGTCTTCCATTTCTTCCTTGCCTGCTGAAGATCCATTACCGGTTTCGTCACCTTCAAGGTTTTTGTCAGATGAATAATGTTCATCAAGCTCATCAACCGACCTTGATGTTGAAGCACCGCTTGATGTAAGTCGCATCGCTTCGTCCTTCTTTCGTTGTGCTCTAAGCATAAGTTTTTCTGTTTTCGGCCGGTCGATTGACCCTATCATCATTGTCCTTACAGTTCTTTGGTCTTTTAGAAATTGTCTTTCTTCCACCGGAATCTTTCCTTCTTTTGGACATTTACATGCGGCTGGATCTGAGCACTTGCAACTGGCAATGTCAAACAACGTATTTATTGCATGTTCTCTGAATTGTGCGACCTTCTGCTCGTAGTTGGCACTTCTTTTACATGCGGGGTATCGGATTAACTTTAGATACTGATCATGATGGATTCGCACAAGTTTAGTGATTCGATCTATCGTAACAGTCGGGACAGAGGCCCGTGTCCAAATTTCTTTCACTTTTTTAACTAGAACACTGACAATTTCGAATGCTTCGGGCTCTTTAACTGGATGTTTACGTAAATCAAGCCTTACCCATTGGTAGTCCTCAAGAAGATCTCGAATAGTTGGTAAGACATCTAGTTTCATTCGCTTTGCAACTCCAAATATTGGACAGATGCTCACTTTTCTCTGAAGTCTTAAGCGACTCTCAGCCATGTTGCTTCTACAGTTTGCTAAGAAAATGAAATTCTATTAGAATGTATTTAAAGAATACTACGAATACTACTAAGAATACATAATAGTTTAGGTCACGTCACGATGATGGAATTCTATCACTTTGGTTGACGTAAACATGAAATATTGCAGGCTAAATTGCCTGACAGTACTGAAAATCAATATGGCGTCCTTAAATCGTCCGGTAGAGGGCAGAAGACGTCAACATAAAAATTTCAAATTTTTTGTAGCAATTCTGTGATAGGCCTACCATACGCAACTTTTGATCGCTAACGGAATTTGAAATTCGGAAAAAAAATTCACTCCACCCTACTGTGCATATAGCGATTCGCTTATAAAATGGCTGTTTACAGTAACTGGTCTGGTCTGCAGTGCAGAGTGTGCTTTGTCGTCCGGTCTCGGACACAGCAGCTGTGTCCGAGCTGCTGGCCGTCGATTCCTTCGTTCTTCTGCTAAGAGGGAACTTCTGGTTCCCGCGCTAACATCTCAACCAGACAGCGTCGCGCATCTCGTTTGTTGGTTCATCCACTTGGAATGGACTTCCATTAGGATGCGCATATATATACTCTCTAGAAATAATGCCAATATTCATTTTCAAGTTGCTGAAACCTAATTTAGATTGCGGGGATGGGTTGGGAGCGCCTTTGAGTATATATGTTTCTTGATGCGGCGCTATAGAATGTCAACATGAATGAATGAATAAAATGACAGAGGATCTATAAATATTGATGTCACTATCATTCGAGACTGTTAATCAACAGCTTCGAATTACGGCATTTCTAAACCATCGAAAGAGTTTTAAGACTAATTATGTCTGCGCTTCTGAAGTTATTTGCAAGCTGTGGGTTTCAACGCTCCCGGATATCTTACTGCCCATAGTAAAGTCTTCTATTCACACCTCAACTCCACGAACTCCATGCACTCCATTATTTGTCTACAGCGCTCGAACTGCATTTTTAGCCAACTCGAATCTCAGTGCACTGTATACCAACTTGGGTATATTATAGAGCTTTGCTTAGACACCTTTATAACAATCTTCTCATGGGTTATAAGTAATATACATAACAACTAATGATTATATTCTAGCGCTCCGTGCACACATTATACACCGTGTCTAAAAAAACTACGCAAAATTGTTTGAAATAACCAGATATACCAATTTTTCACAATTGTTTGAAAAACGGGTACATCTGTGTTTAGCAAGGTAGTGCGGTGATATGAGTCAGGTGAATGGGAAAATTTATGCATAGCATAAATTTTCGGCCATTTTGCCATCTACCTACCAAAAGTTATTAAGATTGATGGAAATTTGACGAAGTTCTGAAAAAAACATTTTTTTGCACTGTGTTTTTAGACACGGTGTACAATGCGATTTATTTATCTCGCTTTTTTCTCTTTAGACACCTTTAAAACGTTTTCCACAGATATTAAATCGTTCATGTCCAATATTTGAATGTATCCGTGTACACCGGATTATTGCATTACAGTGCCGAATAAAAATAGGCGACGCTTGTCGTCAAGAAAAGAACAAAAAGAACAAAAAGGAAAGAAACAAAGAAAATGAAAGTACAAACAGAAACTGCTGAACAGTTAAACAAAAGTGAGCTGCAATACATCAAACTTTAAAGACGTCAACAACCTTTGTAGTTATATGATGTCGTTAAACTGTTGAATAATAATAAGTCTTTGTTTATCACGCTTCGGTGTCGACATTAAAACTTTGACTAAAATACCTCAATAGCATGGTGGCCAAAGCGATAATGCAAGAGTTGCTGCTGCTGCTGCTGCTGATGATGATGATGAAGGCAATGATGAATTGATGATGACGATGCAGTTAAGCACATTCACAACTCAGCGAAAACTATAGGCACTGTTAATCTAAAAAAAATCAATTCTCTATCATTGATTTTCTCGCATTCAGCGTATTTCAATAGCGACAGACATCTTCCTAGAAATACTCTTCACAACCAAACGACTGCTACAAACTGTTAATCTTTTATCCTCTTCTGAAGTACAGGAAATATTTGAATTCCGATAACGTTTCACATTCATATAATGCTATTCCGTATCGTAAGTTAATTAATTGCGCATCTTTTTTAAAGAATGTTCGTCACATTATTGTACGTAAATGTATATTGGTATAACACAGCCGTCTGTAATCTTTAATTTAGGCATAGTCCCCTAGATCCGTGAATTGCATAAATTTTAGTGTGGCTTTAGTGATCATGACGTCACATGCCCGAAATTATATAGCGCAAGAGTATTTTAGCCACTGAAAAACTACCTAAATAGAAGATGACCTTGTGACATATGGAGCACCAAGGTGCGTCGAGTCAAAATAAAGCAACTGTTGTGATTGGAGATTGCCGTCGTCATTTGAGACGACAACGATAAACCATTGTCATCGGCCATTTCATTTTCGCAGATAATAAATAGTCTTCACGTCATGTATAGATAGAAGCCTCCTATACAATGCAAGTCTTGAGCTTTCTTTGGAGCTATGCGTGTGAGAATTGGTCAGTTGACATTTTGCTGAATAAATTCATATTATGAAAGTTAACAAACTTTTTGAAGCGGTTTAAGTGAAGATATGAAATAATTCTGGGTGAAATTTGGTGAATATAATTATAATTTTATCATTGTTGTTTGAGGAATCTTTATGTAGCTTGGCTGAATCATGAAAGTTTGAGTTTTGGGAGAAGATTAATTAAATATTTTAATTTATTTTGGAATTAAAATTTCCTCTCTCACACCCACGATTGCCTATAATGGGTCCAAAAAAGATGTCGCAAGAATATAATTTCACAACTCGTTTTTCACGCATCCAAGCAGGAATAACCCCGATCGAAATAAGACAGTATACACTTCGTCCCGTGACCAGACTAATTAGCACAGACTATAATAATTACCGTCAGTCGCCATCTTTGAATTTATCTACCGCCCTACTGTCCTTCTCATCGACCGGCGTCAAGGCTGAAGACCCAGCGGTCGTTATAACGTCCTCCTCGGTCGACCCGCGGTGATTGCCGACCACACCCGTCGCTGAGGCAGCAGCGGCCGCAACCGATCCCCTCGACGACTCCTCGGCTGAGCCGCCGGGGGTCGACGATCGCGCGGCTGAACCCGGAGTCGACGACGAATCATTCGACTCACCACAACTCATGACCGTCGTCGTCGTCGTCGTGGAAGCTGCATTCCTACCGTCCTTCCTCCGCGAATGTCTGCTCTTCGGCGGCGGCAGTGTCCCCTTGCCCCCCTGCTGCAGGTCGTCGAGGCTTCCGATGACCGTGATGGTCGTCTCTGGGCCGAGGGCTTTGGCGGCGGTCACGTCGGCCTTCAACTCCTCCATGTCCCGCTTCAGCTTGGCTCTTCGGTTCTGGAACCAGGTGATGACCTGAGCGTTGGTGAGGCCGAGGGAGAGGGCGATTTCGTCGCGGTCGACTGGTGTGAGGTATTTCTGGTAGAGGAATCGCTTCTCCAGTTCGTATATCTGTTTGTTCGTGAAGGCTGTTCGAGATTTGCGACGTTTCTTCGACGATTGCGATTTGGAGTTGATGCCACCAAGACCGTTGTGATCACGCTTTGAGGATTCTGAGAGAATAAGCAATAGACAAAACAACCGATGGATTAATGAATTGACGACGTTTTCTGCAATTAATGGCTAATGATATGATGACGACGACGACGACGACGACGACGGCGGTGGTGGTGGTGTTGGTGGTGGTGGTGGTGGTGGTGGTGATGGTGGTGGTGTTGGTGGGCCATGGTGGTGGTGGTGGTGGTGGTGGTGTTGGTGGTGTTGGTGGTGTTGGTGTTGGTGGTGTTGGTGGTGGTTATGATGTTGATGATGATGATGATGACGACGACCACGATGATGGTATACCAATTATGATGATAATAGTAATCATAACAGTAGTTAATGCACAAGTATAGTAGTATATATATAGTAGTCACGCATCATCATCATTCATCATGCACCACCATCTGAATTGCGATCGTCAGTATACATATATATATATATATATATATATATATATATATATATATATATATATATATATATATATACGTTCTTAAATACAGTCATTAAGTCAGTCATTCGTTATCCATGGATGCAATCAGTCGTCAAGTGATTAAAATCCACGAGTCATTAAGTCGCTCATTCACCCCGTCATTAGGCTAAGTCTTGGTCCACACATGGATGGCACCTAAATGTATACACAGACAACTCCAGCACAAAGTTCCAACGTGACACTTGATCACGTGACAGCTTCATCTATCAAAGATCATTGCATATATATATATATATATATATATATATATATATATATATATATATATAAACCAATGAATCGGACATCTTGATTTATTCGAAAGACATGCAGTATAAATACGCATTCTCCCATCCGATTAGTAAGGGTGAGTTCAGGCCGGAATATGTGTGAGGAAAACTGGACAGCTATAGATTTGTTTCATCTGGTTGGGAGATGGCCGAAAAATATAATACAAGACATAATTTTACTAAAATGAAACAGCAGATCGTAAAACACCTTGTTATAGTGTTGCACATGCTGTATATATAAATGGAATATAAAAGAGCGTCGCTTAGCTTTAATAGAATATCAACTGTGATTTTGGATTTAATCATAATTATACGTTATAGGAAATAGAAAGAATATGAATTATTCATTAGCAATTTGCAAAAATATCTGCTGCAGATTAAGAGGTAAATAAGATGCGTATGTATACGGTCCTTGACCATCACCTGCCTTTCGACCTTGTGTTGATAGACAGGGGCTTCTATCCCTATACATGGCGGGCGCAGCTTGCGCCCAGTGAAAAATAGGGGGGGAATCAAAAGACAGCCAAAATTCACGTCGGTTGGGGGGGGGAGGTCCGACATGGAGGGCAGCGTTCAGTCTAGGCATCACTAGGAGGAAGATCCCCCCAGAAAATACTCCCCCTCCATATAAATTTGGACAAAATGGGAGGCCTAATAGTTTTTACACTTTGAGTTTTTAGTTACGTGGGCTTACAATGTAGGACCTACATTGTATTTTATTTTATTGCATTGTGCTCTAAAAATTTATGTAACGCCTCTCGAGTGCTCACTGATCAGAGGCGCAAAACACTTGCTGCCCAATTTTGGCAGCAATTCCTCCACTGAAATAGTAGAGTAATTTTGCTAAGAGGACAGCTTAAAATGCTGAAATTGCAATGCGGAAATCGCAAAAATTTCTTATGGGGAGGGGCGCATTCCCTCCCCATACCAGGTCCCTTCTCGGCGCTACACATATTTCGGCGATCGTCTGCTGGATGCTCGTTTGTCCCCTCCAAACAAACCTTCATTCCCACACTAGAGGAGGGCATGCGCTAGATTACATTATATTGCATACATAGAGGAAGGCCGGTCCAGAAAGGGGGGAAGAAGATGGATTGCGCCCGGCTGCTTAGGGGGGATAGAAGCCCCTGTTGATAGAGCGCATGTGAATAGATTAAGCTGGCTCCTGCGACTTGACTTTTGTGTGCATGCGTTGTAGAAGTTCCGAGTTTACTTTTACGATTACGCTTTACAGTCCACCCCACCCCCAACATAAATCACCCCAAACCCTGAACGAACTGCTGAATGAATGATTGAATGAAAAGAATGTTTATGTATGTATGAATGGATGAACGAAATAACGAAAGAACTAATGAACTAATGAACAGCTGACTGTTACAGTATATATATATATATATATATATATATATATATATATATATATATATATACGTCGCTTATCCTAAGTATAGACAGAAATAAAACGGCGATTAACTTTAACGACTCTGCTTCGAAACCTAGTTACGTTGTCAAGCTATCGGTTCTCTTTCCCAGGTCAGTTCAGCCACAGCGTCTCTCGCAGCCAATCAGCGGTTGACGCTTTGCACCCGGACATTTAACCACTGAAACCTCGGTGGCGCCAGTCTACAGGTCGGAGGTTATCGGGGTCTCGGGTGACCCACGTGTCGATATAAACTGCCATAATTTTTTTTGTCGAAGACACCAGTCTGTGCTTGACACGCATTGCGACCATGCATTGCGTACTTACTTACTTAGTCTTTGCCGCTAATTGATTTGGCGCCAGATTTGAATCACTTTTAAAAGGACTTGACATGTGTATACATATAATATGCACTGAACGAGTGTGTCGCTCTCAGTTGGACATGACGTCATCGTCCGATGGTTAATAAACTAATATAATATAGCGGCAATTAATGGTGATGATGATGATGATGATGATGATGACGACGACGACGACGACGATGATGATGATGATGACGACGACGACTACGACGACGACGACGATGATGATGATGATGACGATGATGATGATGACGATGATGATGTTGATGATGATGATGATGATGTTGATGTATTACAGTTACAGTCTGTTTAGTGGGTCGATTATATCTACGAACCAATAATATCCATGCTTAAGACTTTTCATCATCTTCAATGCATGCGTGAGTGTCAAGATACTACTCAGAGGCGTTCCCGACTATAGCGCGGACACTGAATCGGAATTTTCCGCCGAAACGCATGAGCAAGTGCGAATGAAGGAAGCTTAGTGTCACTTTACGCGGTGGTTTGAGGTAGATTCAAATTAACCAGCGATTATATATTATAACTTTTCGTGTTCAAGGTACCGAATATATACCCCTATACACCACCGCACCCCGTGCACAATAAATGATGAGCGAGGCAACTATTCCTCGCCATCTGAATTGTATTATGCGTATAAATTGGCGTGGCCTCCCAATTAAAGCTGTTGTATTGCCTTTTATGGATATAAGTTCACATGGTGTTTATGAACGTATATATAGAGAGCAACTCATCGCTTAAAAGGTGTGCAAGAGCAGCAAGATATCATGTCAGTTTCATGGATCATTAACGACACCCTCCTTCTATATATCCAGTCTCGTGACTGGCACTGTCGACGTGCAATTATAGGCTAAGTATCGCTGTCTTGACTATTATAGCTCTATAATAATTATTATAATTTTTATTTGATTATGACAATTACAGTTCTGAATTTACTACAGATAATCTCATTATATGTATACTTATTGCAACTTGTTAAGAAGGTGTATACAAGAAAGGGAGTCCTTCACTTCTTCGTTTACGTGTATTAAGGTATAATCTGACCGATTTTTTTACATTCCAGTATATATATATATATACATGTATATATATACATGTATGTGTATCTTTAACAGATTATATATATATACATATACATATATATATATATATATATATATATCTGCGTGTTTCCTTAATTCATCGCATCACCATTAAAAGCAAAACCCCGGCGCAGTATACGTTGCGTTCCCATTCGTGTCGCGAGCCAACGAATTTTCTTTAAGCCACAGATCAATTGCAGCTGACATTTCAAAGGAATGCCTCGACAGAGATATACTCTGGCTAAGTAGGTTCAGTAAAGATTTACGATATAATCAATAGAATTACGCACCGCTATCGGCTTAGACCTTTTCAGAGTCACTCTAATCACCGTCTGCAGTCCAATTTTTACCCCTTAGCAAACGTCAGACCCTTTTAAGACAATGTGGCAGGGTTAATTCGACTTCTTTATAGGGGGTGGTAGTGTTGGCCCGGCAAATGGCACGCGCTGTATACGAGAAACCACATTATACAAGCGATGAATTTACAACTGCAGTGAAAAGATTATGCAGAGAACGAAATTCGTCGCCAGATTCGGAGTTTTGCAAAGCGAAAGTTTATACCACTGCAGCAGGTCCCAGTAACATCAACAGCAGCAGCAGCAGCAGTAGCAACAACAACAACAACAACAACAACAACAACAACGACCACAACAACAACAATAATGATGATAATAATGATGACAATAAGTCGACATGGTTTCTTAAATGACCCCATTTGGCGCTGTCTCAGCTCGTGCATGCCGCGCGGTTTTCCTGCCATTATGCATATAACCACCTGCATCTATCTCGAGCTCCATGATGGTAAGAGACCGGATGGTAGTTCACTTTAGTTCTCTGGCGTTCTGGACGTATACCTTAATATGGGATGTATACCCACCAATGCTGAAACTGGCTTCAGAAAATATCCCGGGTCTGTCTGGGGTCAGAGGGCGTTTGCTACCAAGTGAGAGTGTCTATAATCAAAATGCTCAAAGCAAATGCCGGACCTCATGAGACTCGGACAGACCCGGAACATTTGCAATCATCGATGTCACATTGACCAATACTTAAGCTGCTTCATTCTTATCAGCACCTTCATTCACGGCAGCTGCCGCAGCTGCTATAGAAACGATGCAAAATACAGAGCACCCCTTTCAACGTGATTTCGTTCCTCTGGCCATCGAAACCCTTGGTCACATCAATACCATTGCATGCATGGTCTTTATTAATTTCTGATCTTGGACGCAATCTTTCTCGGATTTCCGGAGACCAGACAGAACCTATAATATTATACTGTAGCCACCTATTTCAGCGACTTTCGATTATTATTCAGCGACGGTGACACGAAACGGAGTATACCCCCTGAAAGCTATCCGGGGGGATGAATTAATCTATCCCCCCGGATGGAATTAACCGGTCTATTCTATCCGGGGGGGGATAAACCATTCTATCCCCTTTTTTGAAAAATGAGCATAATAACAAAATGTATGCTGTAATCAAAATTTAAAGTGACTAATTGTTTTAAGTGTCCTAAACAATGCTCAGATAAAGGCAACTCGAATTTATTTAGTGACTCTGAGATTTTTTGTGTTTTAAAAGTTTTAAATGCTCTAAAAACAGGGCAAAAGAAATTATATAGTAAGAATAAACATACTTGTTAGTGTCATTGTTCAAAACAAAGCAGATGAAAATTAATTTGCCTAAAAAAATACACGCGGAAGCGGTTTTTTCGAATTTTTTTAATTTGGGGGGATACAAATAATACGGGGGATACTATATTTCGTGACAACGGCATCACTTTTGACTGCATGGCCAGAATTGGATGAAGCGAAGACGTTGCAGAACCCACCAACAGTCTCCGGACTTATTTTACTTTCTGATGGATAAGAACTGAAAAATAATTAGAATAAAATTGCTTATTAACATAATTATGACACCCGATGGATATAGAGGCTTTAAAAAATAATAGCAGCGATATTCTAAATAATTCGACTCCGCAAGATGGCGGTAATTTCTGTCTCCGACCGCAAGCGGACAGAGAGAGAGAGAGAGAGAGAGAGAGAGAGAGAGAGAGAGAGAGAGAGAGAGAGAGAGAGAGAGAGAGAGAGAGAGAGAGAGACAGACAGACAGACAGACAGACAGACAGACAGACAGACAGACAGAGACAGACGGACGGATAGAGAGACAAACACAGCGACAGACACAGAGACAGACACAGAGACAGAGGCAGAAACAGCGACAGAGAGAGAGAGAGAGAGAGAGAGAGAGAGAGAGAGAGAGAGAGAGAGAGAGAGAGAGAGAGAGAGAATGATGACGTTAAAAAGGTCGAATTGTGAATTAAATTTACCGAATCCTTGAAAGTATATTACGGAGACCACACAAGGTACATCAGACAAAAATCAAACAAAAGGAAGTTATTCGAGAAATAAATAAATAAATAAATACTGTTACATGCAAAAAATATGAGAACAAACCGGAAAAACAAGATTTAAAATATGAAGCAAAACCAAAAAGTTTTTTTCTTGAAAAAAGGAAGAAGACGCATTTGGTCTTTGCTGTCTGCAGAACATTTTATATAACTGCCAGATAAATACGGAGCGCTCTCTTTTGACACCTTAAAAACTTTGGTTACAAACCTTATAATATAACTACGATAAAGTTACGACTTAACTCTGTTTCAGTTTACAGTATTATGCACCGAGCGAATTAAGGGCTAAATGTCTACGTCGTTAATCATCAGTGATGCAAATAACAAAAAGCAAAAAATATGAGAACAAACCGGAAAAACATGATTTAAAATAAAACAAAACAAAAACGTGTTTCTTTCTTGAAAAAAGGAAGAAGACCATTTGGTATTTGTTGCCTGCAGGACATTGCATGTATAACTGCCGGATAAATACGGAGCGCTCTCTTTAAACACCTTAAAAACTTTGATTAACAACCTTATAATGATTTTGAGAAATACTCGACTTAACAGCTTTGTGCACCGAATGACGTCGTTACACAGCGTTGTTAAACGGATTGCCATCCATGGCACATTATGTTTAAACACCTGTTGAATGTCTTCAGCAAAAGTTATAAATATTGCCACGGATCGCTCCCAATTAATTTCATGCATCGTCTTTGAAAAAGTCAAAAGAATATAAACTATGTTTAAATGAATAATGATTCATGAAATTCGTGTGTTATGTGTTACGTGTATCTCTATGTACAAGTCATGTATACGCATAAATGAGCCATTCATTCATTCAATCATTTCTAGAATTTATCCAGCTCCTTTTTCAGGAAGCCTACTTACGCTATGGCAAGCCAAGAGCAGCGAGGAGTCAGTGGCGGTGCCAGGATTTCAGTTTTGGGGCTGAATGCTCGCGGAGGAAATTTCCCATTTTCATCCGCCAAAATTTCTGACGACCGTTTTCTTTTTTTAGTCATTCGGTCGAAATCTCATGTATGTGTTTCATTTTCAGTGAGCTTATCGTGAAAATATTTCAGTTTTACATTCCAGAAAACCGGATGGCTTTTTTAGGGGGTGGGGCTTAGTCCCCGGGTTGCCTTTATAGGGGGGCTTAGCCCCCAGCCGATCTAGCGCCGCCACAGCGAGGATTGCGTCTATAGTTCGGACAATGCATAGAGAGTAAGTAAAGTCCTATCCCGTTCCATGAGGAGCATAGGGAGGCGCTCATCTCATTTTCCATGGCCCTGAGCCAGCAATGGACGAATCCCAAGGTCCTGGACACGAGGCCAGTGTATCGCAGGACTTGCTGTTTACTTCCCAGCTTACGCCGGTGACACGAAACGGAGTATCCCCTCTGAAAGCTATCCGGGGGGATGAATTAATCTATCCCCCGGATGGAATTAACCGGTCTATGCTATCCGGGGGGATAAACTATTATATCCATTTTTTGAAAAATGCGCATAATAAAAATATTTATGATGTAATCAAAATGTAAAGTGACTCTAATTGTTTTAAGTGTCCTAAGCAATGCTCAGATAAAGGCAACTCGAATTTATTTAGTGACTCTGAGTGTTTTTAAGTGTTTTAAATGTTTTAAGTGCTCCAAAACAGGGTAAAACAAATGATATAGTAGGAATAAACATACCTTTTAGTGTCATTGTTCAAAACAAAGCAGATGAAAATTAATTTGCAAAAGAAAATTCACGCGAAAACGGGTTTTTCTACTTTTTTTTATTTTGGGGGATACAATTAATATGGGGGATACTCTATTTCGTGGCACCGGTACCAAATTATACTGCATAGAGAAGTCAGCCTAAAACAGAGCCCTGAGGCAGACCAATTGGGGCAGGAACCCAGAAGGACCTAATCGACTCGTGAATCACACAGAGAGAACGAACATAATAATATAAGACAATTGCTATCCAAGAATGGAAGTTGCCAGTGACACCATGCAGATGATGGGGAGACAAGGACGTAGATATATGGTGTTTTGGGTATTTGACCCCCCCCCCCCCAATGAAATAATGTAAAAATTAAATAATGCATTTACAATAGTACATGATGTAACATGTGTGTAATGTATTGACCGCCAATGATGCTTGCACGATAGTTCACGACGCATCTCAAAACCTATTGGTATATAAGTTGATTCGGTTCATTTTGGGCTTGCTCACGGTCGACGAAAAAACCTACCTCCACGCTCAACGCGCATTAATTGTAGCTGTAAGATGTGGTTAAACTTTTGAACAATAAAATCTCAAGTGTTAATAATCAATTATGATAATAATAATAATAATGAACAAATCAAGACCCTCATGTAAACACTTAGCGAAAAAGTTCTCTCTTTGAACACCTTTGAAACCTGCTCCCCTTACTCTATATTTAAGTAAACTCATGTATCGCGTTATTTTCAAGAGTATATATATATTTATAAATAACTATGTGTATCACCCTATTATATAGATCCATTCAAAAAAGAGCTGTAATAAAACTACAAACAATTTTGCAACGGCTATCGGCCTATGTTGTCATAAGCTGTCGTTAAACACAACTACACCCAATGTATGCTTATGTATTCAAACAAAGATGTTGACATAATTACATAAGACGTGCATACGTTCGCACAATGTACGTGCATACATATAATGTCATACATACCTTGTTCATGCATGTGTGAATGCATGCAAACACTTAATACATAAAATAACAAACGAATAAATTGCAATCATATATAAATAAACTCACAAATACAACAGCGCATTTGCCATGCATGGACCGAAAGGGATACATTACATAACACATTACATAGAAGACATAAGTAGGCGCTATATAAATTTACCAGCGGGCACAACGTTCCCACATGTAGCCGGACTTTAAGGTCAACTTAAAGAGGAGTCATAGGCCTGTGGGGTGGGTTGATGGGGTGACCTTGATTAGGGGTTCACCTTTGACTGGTGCGGCATAGTCACAGTCAATAAATATCCCACTAACCAGGGTTATACGGCGCCCAATTAGCCTGGGTTTCTGAGACTGCCTGGCCCAGGGTCCGAACCCGAGACAGACCAAATCAGTCGAAAAGAGAGTCTGTTATCTTTC
>CATKHU010000281.1:0-17500 GCA_949752735.1 Lumbricus terrestris
GTCTAACTGAAGGACAAGATTCCACCATTATTGGTTTAGCTAATTTCAGTCATCAACGCACGAGACAATCAGAGAGCATCAAGATCATTTTTAGCTTATAATAATAATATTTGGTTAATTTTTTTCCAAAACTCAGTTACCAACTTCAGCTATTTTTTAGCTGACAAAATGGCTATAGTTTAAGTAAGCAAAAATTAGTTTAGTGTCCATAACTGCCCACTTTACAATAATTCGAGAGCTCCAAACAGCCGTTTACCGTGTTTTAGCTACCGTGTCTACTGTCTAACCTTCTCACACCTTTAGGTATTATAAATTAGACACCTTTAATAATAATTGCTGGAAAATGCACTTGGATTTCTTTGGCATTTACGGTGTATTGCTCTTGCGCACGTATTCGCCTGAAAAACGTGCAAGTGTCGTGTTATCTGCTAATGTGAAAGCGACTAATGACGTCTGAAACGCGTAAATTATGCTGCAGATTATTTTCTCCTACTGTTAATAATTGTAATAATATCGGTCAGTCAAGCTTCTGAGTCGTAACAGACGTGGCATTTGCCAGTCGTGGTATCTGCCTGTCTGTCTCTCTGTATGTCTGCCTGTCTGTGTGTGTCTGTCTGTTCCTGTTTAACGGTCCATCTGTCTGTCTCTAAATCTCTGTCTCTGTCTGTCTGTCTGTCTGTATGTCTGTCCGTCTGTCTGTCTGTCTGTCTCTCTCTCTCTCTCTGCGTGTCTCTCTGTTTGCAAGTCTACATCTGTCTCTCGCACTGCTTCTTCGTACTTCTGTCTATGTCTGTCTCGCTCGGGGCGTCTGTCTCTCTGCCTCCATGTCCGTCTCTGTCTCTGTCTCTCTGTCTGCATGCATGTCTGTCTGTATTATTGCAGACTTTCAATGGAGATCCATCCTTGCCCATCGACTTTCCGCCTTTGTGACCTTCCTCCTCTTCCTCCTCTTCCTCCTCCTCTTCCCCTCCTACTCTGTGACCGATTCATTCTGAGCCTTTTTTCTTGTTAAATTGCGAAGGAGAAGCGGAAAAACAAGAATGTGACACGGCCATCATTTCTACCATCCTCATCTCTCCAGTGTAACCACGAAAGACCACCATCAACTACCACCACAACATACTCCACCACCACCACCACCACCACAATGAGTATCACCAACTCCAACATCTATACCATCACCACGAATATCATTACTTCCTTCATCACCTCCACCATCTTCTCTACCACCATCGCCACCACCACCACCACCACCACCACCACCACAATGAGTATCACCAACTCCAACATCTATACCACCACCACGAATATCATTACTTCCTTCATCACCTCCACCATCTTCTCTACCACCATCGCCACCACCACCACCACCACCACCACCACCGCCACTACCGTTTCTACCTCGCCGTAGAGAGTTTAGGGTCCGACACAATCAATCAATCAATCAATCAATCAATCGTAACTTATATAGCGCCCTTCAATGTACCTACTCAGAGGCGCTCCCGGTCGAGATCAAGCGAGCTCTGCCTATGGGAGCCCCGGCGATTTCTCTCATCGTACCTAAAATTATTCGCCGCTGCATGTGTTTCAGCGTTGGTCAGAATAATGATTGGTTAAAACGATTTTCGCTTCAAAAGAATTGGGGTTTTATCCAGCTTAAATCGAAGATGAATTGTTGTTATAGAACATCTTGTCTAACTTAATGTTCTGCAACGGAGTGACGGACTAGTATTTTCCGAACACAGTCAATTCGTTCTCTTATTATTATTTATTATTCATCAGTTTAACGTCGTCCTTTGACATCAATGGTCGTAAGGCCGTTGACGCCAATACAGAAAATATACAATGCAATGAAAACAAATTTATAGTATCCAAGAAACACCATCAAAATGCGTCTTCACAATTTCAGCAATATTCAGTCTTTAACACCTTTAAAAAAAGAGTTCGTCTTACATTCTCTATGCTCATACATATTGTGACAATAGGATCTAATGCATATCAGTCAACATTGTAATACATATCAATTGTCTCACATACTAATTTAAAAGCTGTGACATTAATAAGCAATAATGGCTACAAATATTCAACACATATAACTCTAGTCTCAAATACTTAATATTTTTAAACTATTCATATCCTCTACCACAATGCACATTTAACAAATTATATGTACATATAATGTATGTGTAAATTCTGCAATTCTGGAGGCTGCAAATTCCTAATTATATTGAATTTTGGAGTCGCCTTAACACATACACAATTTGTTTTCTGAACTAAGAATCAGAGATATAATATCTTGTGAGACACTTATATAAAGGTGTCTAAAATGGGCCTACTATGAGTTGCATCTTTAGCGTGCAGCGACATCTTGTTTGTTTGCATGTGCACTTGTTATAGCGCCCCTTCAAACTCGCTACTCAAAGGCGCTCTTGACTGCAGCGCGGACACTGCATCGAAATTTCACGCCGAATAGCTGAGCAATTGCGAGTGAAGGACTTGCCCAGGGTCCCTAAGCGGCAACTTAGGTGGATTCGAACCTGCAACCCTCCGGCTGCAATGTAACGAACATACCGACTACACCACCGCACCCCGATTACTATCTTGTCTGCTGTTTGACGTTGTGGTAGCTAACTAAGTCCTTCGGAGGAATGCACGACATCTAAATCTTTGTTATGACAGTGACGGTGCTATGCGGGACCGCTCCTCATTTTGTCTTTACTACAATTAAACGTTGGATATTAGCAGTTTGAATAGCTAGGCTGTGACGTGATGCGGTTGGTCGGTAAGTTGCAGTTTGACAATAATACTGTGACATAGCAAAGATAAATTAAGTCGCCCTCCTAGTTTAGCCACGCTTGGGACCGGCATATTCGCAGTATGAGATGTGGTCTACGTTGTCTGCATTTGCTAATAATATTGATGAATCGTCTGAGACTTCTAATAGGTCAAATATTAAAACTGTCGGAGCATTCTAAATAAGATAACTGATATACATTCTCTAATAATACAATGTAAAGTAGATGTGTTAGCTGTGACGGAAACATGGCTTAATAAGGAGGAGGCAGATACGGTTAACATTTCGGGTTATCACTTTGTAAGCAAATGTAGAGAAACTACATACGTAGGAAACTACTACGTAGTTATGCAGAACCGCTGCTCTAATGTTTGCATTTATTGCATCAAATTTAAACGTGGGATCTTATAACAGGGTTTTTTTGGCGTGCAGTTTTACACAAAATGTGCAGTTCTAAAAGGATTTGTGCAGTTGTAAAAGCCCTTCCGTGCCATTTGGAACTAGTAAAAAAGGCCAGTTTCGTCCGATTGGCGGTAATTTATTATGGAGGATGGGAAAGACAAGAAGTCGTTGGGCAGTTATAAAAATTCCTTAAAAACAGCCCTGTCTTATTATAATGATAATAATTGTTTCAAGTAACCTACATTTTATACCTGGCAACTTCTGCATTGCATGGGTGTTTTTTTACTATCTTTTATATAGCCGTTGTCAAACTTAAAACAGGTGTGTAAATATTTCAGACTGTTTTAACGACGTCGTTACGATGCAATACGGAACAGTATAATTGGTCGCCTCAGTTTAGCAACACTTTGATAGCAAAGATCCTTAGCGTCGCCCTCCTTCTTCATCCAGGCTCGTGACTGGCACTATCAGAATGCAAGCATTGGTGATATTATAAGTTCATCATCATCATCATAAATCTCCATGAGTTCAGCATCTGTATACGCGTCCGATGCCGTTTCTCACCGCTCTTATCCGCCGCTGCCTCACTCTCTTCATCGCCACTGTGGCGATGTATCCGTACTTGTATCGATGTCGTACGCCATATCACTTATAATTATGGTCACCCATTTTTGCTTGTTTGATTGTTTGTATGTGCACTTATATAAAGGTGTCTAAATTGAGCCTATGCATCTTTATCGTGTAGCGACATCCTGTTTGTTTGCATGTGAACTTGTTATAGCGCCTCTTCAAATTCTACTACTCAGAGGCGCTCCCGACTACAGCGCGGACGCTGCATCGGAGTTTCACGCCGAAGCGCTGAGCAATTGCGAGTGAAGGACTTGCCCAAGGGGTCAAGGTCATTACGCGGCGATTGAGGTGGATTCGAACCTGCAACCCTCGGCTGCAATGGAACGAACATACCCACTACACTACTGCACCCCGATTACTATCTTTGTCTGCTATTTGACGCTGTAATAGCTAACTAGGTCCTTCGGAGGAATGCACGACATCTAAATCTTTGTCATGACAGTGGCGGTGCTATGCAGGACCGCTCCTCGTTTTGCCTTCGCTACATTTATGAGTTCCCACAGGAGCTTTGTCTACTTTCTAGGGTTATTACTTAATTTTTTTTTATTAAACTCAAAACTGTCCTTTTTTGCCGTGCTAGAGTCGGGAGCGCTTCTGAGTAGTTCCCTTGAAGAAGCACTATATAAATTCTTGAATGAATGAATGAATGAATTTAAACGTTGGATCTTAGCAGTTCGAAGAGCTAGGCTGTGACTTGACGCGGTTGGTAGGTAAGTTGCTGTTTGACAATACTGTGACATATCAAAGATAAATAAAGTCGCCCTCCTAGTTTATACACGCTTGGGATGGGCGCAATCGAAGTATAAGAGGTGGCGTAGTCTTCCTTTTCACCCTTTGCGGTACATAATTCCAAGCATCACACTTTTCTATTTTTCTGTCTTCATCCAACATAGATGTTAGAACAGACTTCGTTTCCTCCTTATAACTATCTGCATTAAGTCTTCCTTTATTATACTTTCGACGGACTTCTTTATTATTTTGTAACCTTCAATGTCCAATATTCGGTTGCAATATTCTTCTCCAGCGTGTGATGCGAAATTACCATTATTCCAAAGTTTAACGTCATCCTATTACAGCAAAGCCCGTTGACGACAATTATAAATACAAAATAACCGTACAGTCTGCTGCAGTTAGAGCGGATTTTGCAATATGAATAAACGTCTGCTTTATTCTCTTATTTATATAAAGCTAATGTAAAACTTAAAAGAGGTATGTAACTATTTTGAACAGTTTTTGTTCTTGTGGTCAGGATGCACTGCAATACGGAAGGGCGCTATTAGTTTTAGGCTGACTGTCTGACCGACTGTCCGACTGACCGACTGACCGACTGAACTACTTACTTACTTGCTTACTTACTTACTTACTAACTTACTTAATTACTTACTTACTTATTTATTGTCTATTCAGTGGGACAGAAACGATTGGAGAAGATACAATAATTATGATCATTAGTTAAATGATTTCTCAAAAGCGGCAACAAATCCACATCCCCTGGCGTCTTCCCTCGCAGACACGTACAACTTCGGGTGCATAGACTCGCCGTATCCTAAATTCGAGTTCTTCGTTGCACCGAGGTACAATCGTAATATTTAACAATTATTCTGTGACTGTTATACTGATTAAAATGAATCTTATCGATTTATCCAAATTCGTAAATTTTATCGTGGTCATCATTATTAGCTGTACAGTTGGTCCCCTCGTGTTGGAGTTTCAACCTGTCAGCGTCGTGATTTTCCCAATAGTAATATTGTCAGTTCATCTGTCTTGAAGAGTCTCCCGTTGGAGATACGCTTGCATGGCCGGATTAAGAAATGTGGGGGCCCTGTTCGGGAACTTTTTGCGGATCTTCGGCCGAAAATTCTGATGACCTTTTATAATCGTTTGGTCGACATTTCCGTAGAATGTACCGCTTTTTCCCTTCCAAAATTAGCTGACAACCTTTTTAGTCGTTTTGCAGAAATTTGCTCAAAATATAAAAAAAATTCCAGAAAAAATTATTTTTCCGCATGTGTGGGGGCCCCCTAAAGTGTGGGGCACTGGGGGCCCTTGTTCGGCCGAACATGCATGTTGAACATGCCTTTATCCGGTCCTGCACGCTTGCTACCTAAGATTGACTCATCAGTGTTTTACAGGCTCTTTTTTACCTACATGTATTTGTATATCACCGTGATTGGACTCGGAACGCCTCTGGTTTGACTTCTCGAAAGGGCGCTATAAAAATTCATGAAACGAATGAAGGGATGAATGAATAACTAATCAATAATATTATATTCTATTAATTGCCTATCATGGAACGTCAAAACTGTGAATAATATTAGTCAGTGAATTAGTCGGTCTGCGACTTTCTTTGTAGAAAATAACGTCAATCGAGTTGTGTATTATTTATTATTGCAATTTAAATTTTTGATTTTGTCGCCAATTGATTTCTTCCATCAACGTTTATCTCAAATGCGAACCATATCGCTCATTTTCTACACTCAAAAATTTCCCATTATCATTGTGTAACCATGATGTTCTCTCTTTAATTGACCGCTTGGCTTCATTAAAATTAATAAGCAAAAATAACTATTCGAAAAATTCTCGAAAGGCTAAAAATTAATATATTCAACTCTTTAACAATTAATAAATAAATCAATTAATTAATCAATTAATAAATCGTAAAATGCGCATCTAAAATTATTCGAAAGCGCACAACAATTAATCGATCGAAATAATTGACGAATATTCTATTAAAAGTCGTTAAAGTCCGTAACCCGAAGTAATCGTAAATAATTAACAAGCGTGTCTCGAACCCACACGCGTCTTCGTGGACGTGCACTTCTATCACATCATGATATTACGTGTTTGTGTCAGTGCCCACTGCCCAGTGTCATTTCTATTTGTTTATTTTTTTGTTTGTTTGTTTGTATGCGCACTTGTTATAGCGCCCCTTCAAGAACACTACTCAGAGGCGCTCCCGAATGCAGAGCGGACACTGCATCGGAGTTTCACCCCGAAGCGCTGAGCAATTGCGAGTGAAGGACTTGCCCAAGGTCCTTACGCGGCGACTTGAGGTGGATTCGAACCTCGAACCCTCCGGTTTCAAGGCAACGACGCCACCACTACTCCACCGCGTCACACTAGTAACCGAAAATATAACACCAAAAATAGTAAAAAGCGGTAACTGTAACTGAAGCTTTAAAATGCATGGCTGAAATAAACACTTGTCCACCCACTGCGGAAGGGGCGATTGGTCTGATTGATTGATCGATCGATCGATTGATTGATAGATAACCTCATCGATCCGTTCCCATGGCAACCAACCGGCTTCGAATTTGGCTCAATCGTCTTATCGTCGATATTCGTTTGGCCGTCGGGAAACTACATTAAAAGATTTTGGTCCGTTGGTCGCCGCTTTGGTGGTTAAGATGTTATGGGTGGGGCGGGACAGGTTTTGAGGCATTTGTGATGATGGATGGAGGGGTGGGCGGGCGAGTGGGTGCAGTGGGTGGTGCTGTGAGTCGGGGGTGCACTGACCCCGATGAATATGACCGAACGGTTGTCACGGGTCGTGCTGACCCGACCTTCGATGGTCATCGACCTTTGGACGGACAACCCCGCTGATGCGACGCAGCGCTCGTCAATAAGCTGGTGCCCTGCGCTTGGCTGTAGAGTATACCGTCGATCAAAATGAAAGCTTAGGATGGTGGATTATTCAATTTTTCATAAATAATTTTTGATCTCGGTATAGGCCTACATCAGAACAGGCTTCATCTAACCTAATGTAATAAATTATATTTAAAAAAGAGGTCATTAACCTATCTTTAGAGATCTAAGCTTGCGGCCTACTGGTTCAACATACACCTAGAAATAATTTTCCAATAATTTTTTATAAACTAATTTTGGTTTTCACGACCTTCTTCGTTGGGACCCTCCCCCAATTGGAAACCCCTACTATTTTGCCTGGAAACGCCAGGTGGAAGAGGAGGAGGAGGAGAAGGAGGAAGGAGAAGAAGAGATGGAGGGAAAGGAGGATGAGATGAGGAGGAAGAAGTAGAAGACGAAGATTAGGAAGTGGAGGTGGAGGACGTGGAGGAGGAAGAAGAGGACGAGTATGAGGAAGAAGAGGACGAGTATGAGGAGGAGAAAGAGTAAGTGGCGTGAGAAAAGGGAGGAAGAACCTTTTTTCTCGGGTGTCGGTTGCACTGGGAGAGCGTCTGAAAGCGTTTTTGGAGAGAAGCGCTATATAAATTGTTGTGTGTAGGCCATAATTTATATGGAGAGAAAAAGCGCGTTTCCAAAACGCGTTTTCTGGCCACCAGCCTGAAGAAGCCGAGGTTCAGAAAATGAAACGGCTGACATTTTATAGGTATATACAAACATAGTTTCGTGCTGAATAATGCATTGAACGTCGTAATTCCAATTTCACAGTTATTTGCCCTCGTTGAATTTAGTGTTGTCTGTTGAGTGTATGGGCTCGATACTAATCCACTCTGTCGGTCACTGTGTGTGTGTGTGTGCGTTCGTGCGTGCGTCTGTGTCTGTGTGTGTGTCTGTGTGTGTGTGTGTGTCTGTATGTGTGTGAGTGTGTGTGTGTGTCTGTATGTGTGTGAGTGTGTGTGCGCGCGCGCGCGTGTGTGTGTGTGTATGTGTGTGGGTGGGTGGGTGGGTGGGTGGGTGGGTGGGTGGGTGGGTGGGTGGGTGTGTGGACCTCATAGACTCTTCCTTATACAAGAGGTTTCAACAGTCACTGTTCTTTAAGCGGAATCGTGATCTTCAAACTTCTAAAGCGACACTCGATACTATAATTATAGCCAGGCGCAGGGCACCGACTTATTAGCAGGCGCTTATCAGAATTTGGCAATTTTTATCTGTTTAATTATTAGTAAGCTATACAAACAATGTCATATTCCTCACTATAATTTGTGTCAGGTGCGGGACAATGTAGCTGAATGCTTAACGCGAACGTCTTGTAACTAAGAGAGTAGGGGTTAGATTCTCCTTCTCCTCTGATAAGTGGAACTATATTTGGCAGTTTTGTGTTCAAACTTGTGGAACGCCGTGGTGTAGCGGGTATGTTTGCTGCCTTGCAGCCGGAGGCTGCAGTTTCGAATCAAACTCAAGCCGCCTCGTAGGGACTTTGGGCAAGTCCTTCACTCGCAGTTGCTCAGCGCTTCGGCGTGAAACTTCAATTAAGTGTCGGCGTGATAGTCGAGAGCGCTTCAGAGTACTTATCTTGAAGAGGCGCCATAACAAGTGCACATGCATAAGACGATGTTAAATATCTTAGTATGATATGGTTCTTGATTTCTCAATGATCATAAAGATTTCCATAAGAGCATTAGCGTGTCTCAAGCCTATACATAAGTTATAATGTAGACTTGGTTGGCTCCGTTTTAAAGGTGTCTAAAGAGCGTGCTCTAGTTTCTATAGTTTCATAAGACGGTTTACAATGAAGGAGGATCACGAGGAAGTCATTCACCGATAATATGACTTAAGCAGACTGAGCTTCTTGTTTCCGACCCCTCCGGTCTCGCACTTCGCAGCGCCGTGCTTTTTCTGTCGTTGGCCCTGCAACCTGGAACGGGCTCCCTGTGGAACTACATGTAGGTTTAATGCTTAGAGCCTTTGAGGCTACGTTCTGCGCTGCACTTAAGATTGTTCTCTTTAGCCTTCGCTGTTGGGTGGGGAGCGATTCCGAGTTGATACTCTTGAAGAGGTGATATATATATATATATATATATATATATATATATATATATATATATATATATAAATGTCTCAAATGAATAAATGAATGAATGAACGAACGAACGAACGAACGAGTGAATGAATGAATGAATTAATTAATTAATGAATGAATGAAGGAACGAGAGAACGAACGAACGATCGAACGAACGAACGAACGAACGAACGAACGAATGAATGAATGAATGAATGAATGAAAGAACGAATGAATGAATTAATTAATTAATTAATCAATTAATCAATCAATCAATCAATCAATGAATCAGTAAATCAATGAATCATTGAATGAATCAATGAATCAATGAATCAGTGAATCAATGAATCAATGAATCAATGAATGAATCAGTGAATCAATGAATCAATGAATTAATGAACGAACGAACGAACGAACGAATGAACGAACGAATGAATGAATGAATGAATGAATGAATGAATGAATGAATGAATGAATGAATGAATGAATGAATGAATGAATGAAAGAACGAATGAGTGAGTGAAAGAACGAACGGATGAATGAATGAATGAATGAACGAACGAACGAACGAACGAACGAACGAACGAACGAACGAACGAACGAACGAACGAACGAACGAACGAACGAACGAACGAACGAACGAACGAACGAACGAACGAACGAACGAACGAACGAACGAACGAACGAACGAACGAACGAACGAATGAACGAATGAATGAATGAATGAATGAATGAATGAATGAATGAATGAATGAATGAATGAATGAATGAATGAATGAATGAATATCTTCTTAACGTCGTCATCCGTTGATGCTGGATTATTTATAGTAGCGCTTAATAAATGTGTAGTGATACTACTTATCAAATTGCATCATTCGATGACGCTACCACACAACAGCAATTATTGCTACCACAGACAACAGTTAACTATAGGCTACATTACTGAAGAAGATTGCACAGACCTTAAATACAGTCATGTAAGGCAACTGGGTGACTTTATAACGCCTTTGAAATATGATTTAAAGGTGTCACTGGGTGAATGTACGACATTGTGCATTTGTTATTACCCTTTAAGATCTCTACTGAGAAGCGCTCCGACTAGAGCGCGGACACTGAATCGGAGTTTCACGCCGAAGCGCTGAACAATTGCGAGTGGAGGACTTGCCCAAGGTCCCTACACAGCGACTTGAGGCGGATTCTAAAATCCAACCCTTCGGCTGCAAGGCAATGAACATAACCACTACACGTACTTCACCAACTCCTACCTCTTCTCCGACCCCCTCCTCTCGCCAATTAAGACCTAGAACACACAACTTCACTCTCCCACTTAAGGACAACTCCCAATTTATTCCACGATCGTTATATAAAAATATATACTAGCTTATTTAAGACTAACTAAACGTACTTTGAACTTCAATTATTCTTTATCACTCATGTTAACATTTTCTGCGTTATTGTCCGAATGTATTTTTCTCAATAAAACGAATATACAGTACCACTGCGCCCCACAAATGTATAGTTAGTTCGTTTCAATTTAAAGTCACCGTGTGATGACAAGGATCATTAGCGACGCCCTACTCGTTTATCCATGCAAGGGACTGGCACTGGCAAAGTGCAATCAGTGGCGGATTTAGGTGATTGTAAAAACTGTGTATACTCTATAATTATTAACCAGTCGTTAGATTGCTGACCTAGGACACCTTTAATATGGTCTAACAGCTTGTTATTATATGAAACACTATAAATGCAGAATATTTGAAATTAATGGCACTTAGACTAATTGCAACTTATGAAAATTGTATACATATTTATACTGATGGCTCTAAGGCAGATACTGTGACAGCTGCTGCTTTCACAGTACCCAGCCTAAATATAGATAGGAAGTTTAGACTATGTAATAATGCCAGTGTATATGCGGCAGAATTAACAGCACTGAAAGAGTCAATAATATGGATTAATACAGAAGAACAGGACAACGCCAAATATGCCATTTTTAGTGATTCACTAAGTGTGTTAACCTCCATTAAAAAGAATTCATGTAAATCCCGACCCAATCTTTTTAACGACTTTCTAGAACAATTAAATAAACTAAAACAAAACACAATAACGATTATCTGGATACCAAGCCATGTGGAAGTAATGGGTAATGAAAGAGCAGATGAGCTGGCAAAACAAGCTTTAAATTTAGACATTATCATCTCAACGGCTTATTTAGAACTAGATGAAATTAATAGCTTAATAAAACTTTATGTAACAAATAAATGGCAAGCACTTTACGATAGTAGTAATAAAGGACACTTTTATAAAAATATCTGTCCTCTAGTTAATACTAATATTAAGTTTTTAGATCAATTGAGATCCAAAGAAGTTCAGATTAGCCGATTAAGATTAGGCGTAGCAAATACTAATAGTAGGTTATTTAAAATGAAAAGACATGACACTGGACTATGCGACACTTGTCAGGTGACTGATAGCATAGATCATTTACTTTTAGAATGTAAAAAAGCCAACATATCAAATATATTAAAAAACATATGTACCATGTACAAGTCAGACTTTAATTTAAGGAATATACTTGATCTGGGGTGTATTCAAAATACAGTGTATAATCTTGTCACAACTATTAATAAAGGGAAAATACTATAGATAATACAATACTGTAATATTATGTTTAATGAAGTGCTTGTTGAGCAAACTTTACTGTGGTTTGATTGAGCAGTCTACTGCAGTGAATACAGATAATATTTCGGACACAGCTTGCGCTGATTGGTTGAGAAGAATCTGCAAATTGCACATAAATTGTTGATGAATGAAAGGAGTGAATGGTGTGCTTGCTTGAATATAGACACTATTAATATGGCCGCCTGAGGCTAAAATTGATATATACAGGAAACATGTATACATGTAAACTTATAAGTAAATGTAACTATGTGTATTGAATGTGAATTTAAAAGCCCAAGAAGGCCAAAAAAGAGCCAAAGAAGGCCAAAAAAGAGCCAAAGAAGGCCAACAAAGAGCCGAGAAAGGCCAAAAAAGAGCCAAGAGAGGCCAAAAAAGAGCCGAAAGAGGCCAAAAAAGAGCCAAAGAAGGCCAAAAAAGAGCCGAGAGAGGCCAAAAAGAGGATTTAACTAATGCCACAGTATTTGAAATTGTAATACCGGAAATAAAAAAAAATTAAAAAAGGGGGTGGCTCTGGAGGAAGCCGTTTTGGCGACAAATACACAAGAGAACCAAAGAAGAAACAGCGGAGAAAAAGGAAAAGAACAAGGATATAAACAAAAAGAACGAAACAGCAACAAGAAAAGAACAAAACCACTTAATGACGTCGACGGTCTGTGTTACCACATGATGTCAATAAACCTCTGGACAAACAAAGCATTTGCTAAATAGGATCTTGGGTGGTTTAAAATATAAACGGAATGGTTATATCGCACGTATTGTAACGTTACAGTTTCGAACACTCTCCTCATCCTTCTCTGAGATTGTTATTGTGTAATGACCTTCAGAAAGTCCTTAACTCACAGTTGCTCAGCGCCATCGATTGATGCTTGGCTATTAGATAGTGCGCATGATAAATAATAACTTTGATGGATTTCTTCTATTTTCTACGTTTCATAACAATTCTCACCGGATCTCGTGTGCCTATTATGTACAATAGAATATGTATGAGCCCTTGATATAGCGCATATTAAATAATTCTACTTGGAGGTCCTCCCAACTATTATAATAGGGCGGACACTGAATTGGGGTTTCGCGCCGAAGCGCATGAGCAATTGCGAGTGAAGGACTTGATCAGGGTCCGGTATACGCAGCGGCTTGAGGTGGATTCGAACCCGCAGCCTTTCGGCTCCAAGGCACAGAACATACCCCAATCACTCCACATCGCTTCTCCGTCCTCCCCCTCTTTTCACCGGAATGTTCTCTTTGACCCACGATCAAAGGCCACTCTTTTCCAGACTAGATCAGTTGCTACCATCTAGGACCTGCCCTCTTGAAGACTCTCCCCTCCTCTTCACGTCTGTTCCTACATCTGTGTCTCTTCTCGAAACCTATCCAGTTTCTCACGGTATACGCATTTACCTGCACTGCGAGCTCTATTGAAGTAAATGCAGTAAATGCATCTATAGTGTTTCTTATATATAGCATGCTGTAACGCCATAGTAAAGGTGTCCTAGGTCAGCAATCTAACCGACTGGCTAATTATAGAGTATACACAGTTTTTACAATCACCTAACTCCGCCACTGATTGCTCTTTGCCAGCGGCAGTCTCTAGCATGAATGTTCACTATATAATTTTATATACTGTGAACTTTGACGCTGTATAAATTGCAAATTGCTTTGCATTACGATTGACTACTGTAACAGCAATACTATAATTTACAATAAATTAAACGATTGAGACAGAAAGACCCCAAGTCTTCTCAACGAAAGGATTTTTGAAAATCAGCATTTCAACACATCAGTTGGGCGATCCGGTAGACCTACAGGTCGTATACGTGTAGGCCCTATATCAGATAGGTCTCTCACGGTAATTCATTATCATGTGCCGTGCTAAGCGCTGTGCTAAATCGTGCTAAACGCTGTCAGCCAACTTCTCGTTTCGTCTTCTAACGCCTTCTGCCGTCTTATAAAAAACCAGCATAAAAAATCAGCCAACAGTGGACTTGATTTTATATATCGCCGGTGAAACATGACCTCTACGCTGTGCTCAAGGCCGTAGCTTTAATGGAGGTATTTGGGTGTTTGAAAACTCCCCGAAATGAAATAATGTAGAAATCAAATGACGCGTTTACTAGCATGCATACGATTATAAGAACTAAGAGGATTTCATTTTGAGATTCTTATTTCTACGTAATATTATTTTTACAGTAGCATTAGATCATGCAACACCGCCGTGAGAACTCACGACTCTTCTCCAAGCCCTTTGCTAGTTGATTCGGTTGCTTGTCGGCTTGCTTAAGCGTGAAGGTCTGGTCAAACACCCCCCCGAAACAAAATCCTTACTGCGGCCTTGGATGTACTACATTGCATTGTATTGTATTGTATTGTATTGTATTGTATTGTATTGTATTGTACTGTACTGTACTGTACTGCACTGTACTGCATTGCATTGCACTGTATTGTATTGCATTGCATTGTATTGTATTGTATTGTACTGTACTGTACTGTACTGTACTGTACTGTACTGTATTGTATTGCATTGCATTGCATTGTATTGTATGCATAGTTTTATATAGCGCCTCTTGCAGAATGACAGTTGAGAGGCTCTCTCAGTATGGAAACCCCGGGGTAAAGAAACGCCCGTCAAAGAAATTATTTGAAAGAATGAGAGACAGACGAGGAAAAGCGAGTAATTATTTGGCTCTAAGTGAGGAACGAACGACAGGAACCTCACATGTCGGGCATGAGCTGCAGTCCTAGTAATGGAACAAAGAGATGTGGCCTATCTTTAATTAACGCAGAACAACTCTCGAAACTTACAATGATTATGTAGGCCTACATTACAGTGCAACTGAGCGAAGAATTATCCAGATATTGCAAAACTAACGCGGTTATCTTCAACCGAGAAAGAGCTCTATTATAACCAAAGATATTCGCACATCTCCTATGATAAAATAATATAGCAGAATATTCGCATGAAAGACATGATCACACTTCTACTTGGCAATGGGTTAAATTGTGCACCATATATCATAGTTTATATTCTGCGCTCTGTAGCAGTGGCCTCTGTTAGCAACAGCTGATAATTTATGACCAATAATCCCGTAGTCAAAAATAAAACTCGCAAACAGACTGTAATAGGCTATTATTAGCGCAATGTTAATTAACAAATAATCATGGCAAAGCAGCAACGTACGGCTTGAACATCACACTTTTCAATTCCACAAAAAATCCCATTTTCAACTCGACGTGTTGACCAATAACAGTACTATTCCGCGGAACAATTTTCCCCGCGGTACCAATCCCACGCCACACCAACACGTATCGCAGTGAACGTGCAGTCCGTATGGAGTCATTCGTTCATTCACTCCATTCGTGCCACCGTCAACGGTCTATATTTGTTCGACGACTCGTGGGGACCCTGCGAGGCCAGTACCAGCAGCAGAGGCCAAGTGATTAGTGTGTGCGCTCGCCTGGGAGACTTCGCCCGGACTCGTGGGAACCGAGATCGACAGAAAACGGCATCTGCGCGGTGCTGTCGGACGTTAAAACATGGCTGATGTGTGGCCCCGTGGCTAATCGCACGGGGTGCAGAGGGATCTTAAAAAGCCAGAAAACGCACGCGTATCAATGGTGGAGAATTATGACTTTTGTAGGTTTTGTTGAAATTAATTGCATGCGAGGCGTCAAAGCGATGATTTCGTCTATTAATTTCACGATGCATAATGTAGATGTTGGTGTGCATGTGCGTGTTAGTAAGAATGTAGGCCTATGTGCGTTTGTATGTTAGCCCATGTATAATAATATGCACTCGAGTATTTATGTTTGTATTTGCCTGTTAATTTGTACGAAATAATATTGTGCATATTCTTTCATTCATTCGTTCATTCATTCATTCATTCATCCATCCATCCATTCATTTCGAAAATTTATATAGCGCTCCCTTCAAGAAGTCTACTCAAAGAAATGTCTGGAAAATTATACCAATTTCCCTGACAAAAACAACTGATGACTTTCTGTCATCTGGTCGTGATCTCTTGGAAATATACTATGACCTCCCTAGTCGTATGCTACTTTTTTTCTCTCTAGCCTTATTCCTCTGCATTGATTTAAAAGCTTGTTGAAACAAAGAATTAGGATGGGTGGCCACGTAATATGCACTTTTGAATAGGAGGCCATGGTCGGATTGACCCCCTGGATCCGCCCTTGTTCTGCATGGAGACGACTTTCAAATAAGGCCGCCATTCGTCCGAGACCAGAACCAAGGACCGCCAATAAATGAGTTTAAAAAAATCTATGACATTGAAAAGATCGTTAAAATAGATTGGTCGTAAGCTGTGATTTGAATGTCTCCTTTATTATCGACGAGGCGCAGTGTCTTCCAGTGATTGGTCGGGAAGGCTGTTCCATTCAGTGCACGCGTTGGGTCCAGCCAGATACATGGAACAGCACCATACAGACAGGAACCGTAACCGACTTATACTTCGGATAGCCAACACCACCACCACTGCAACCATTTCCCATCTCCGCCTCAATCCAATTTCATAATATACAACGCTGAAATCTGGTAAACGTCAATATATAATACACACACAGGGTGACGGAATCGACATTCGACCCCGCGTCTCGTCCGTCAGCCTATTGACCGTAAACTGACCGCCAACTGACCACCACTCGGCCAGAGGTGGCACCCGATGGGAGTCTGGTCGGCTAAGTGTATCGCCCCTTAACGACACTATGCCCGGATTCATACGCGGCTGATGGTAATAACCAGCCGCCGCCGCCGCCGCCGCCGCCGCTGCCGCCTTCGTTGTAAGACTTCTTGGCAGTCCGACGGCAGGACTTCATAAAGCATCGATACGGATCTATGTATAACACTCAGTTTTCGCTTCGTGTATACCACGAAGATTGTGATCTATGTATAACATGAGGTCGTGGTCTATGATGTATACCATGCAGTTTGTGATCTATGTATAACATGAGGTCGTGGTCTATTATGTATAACATGCAGTTTGTGATCTATGTATAACATGAGGTCGTGGTCTATCATGTATGCCATGCAGTTTTTGATCTATGTATAACATGAGATCGTGGTCTATTATGTATAACATGCAGTTTGTGATCTATGTATAACATGAGGTCGTGGTCTATCATGTATGCCATGCAGTTTGTGATCTATGTATAGCATGAGGTCGTGGTTAATGTATACAATGCAGTTTGTAATCTATGTATAACATGAGGTCGTGGTCTATGTATACCACGCAGTTTGTGATCTATGTATATAACACGAGGTCATAGTCTATGTATACCAT
>CATKHU010000281.1:20000-22500 GCA_949752735.1 Lumbricus terrestris
GACAGAATGACTCGTCAACGATACACATAATATACAATACATATACAATACATAATATACAATACATAATATACAATACATATACATAAACATATACATATACAATACATAATATACAATACATAATATACAATACATATACATATATATATATACATATACAATACATATACAATACATATACAATACATATACAATACATAATAATTATACATATACAATACACGTACAATACATATACAATACATATACAATACATATACATATATACTACATATACAATACATATACATATACAATACATATACAATACATATACAATATACATATACAATACATATACAGCACATATACATATACAATACATATACATATACATATACAATACATATACAAATACAATACATATACAATACATATACATATACAATACATATACAATACATATACAATACATATACAATACATATACAATTCATATACAATACATATACAATACATATACATATACATATACATACACAATACATATACATATAAAATACAATACGTATACAATTATACATATACAATACATATAAAATAAATATACAATACATTAACAATACATATACATATACATTTACATATACATATACATATACAATACATATACAATGCATATACAATACAATACAATACATATACAATAAATATACAATACAATACAAATACATATACAATACGTATACAATACATATACAATACATATACAATACATATACATATAGAAGAGATACTCCTCGTTCGTTTATTGATTTCCGTTCTCGATAAGAACGTCGTCGCCGTCGCCTTCGACGCTGGTCGCCTGTTTTCAGTCGCAGGCCGCAACGCACCGTACGCGCTTCGGCGCAGCGCAAGATGGACTTCATAGCGGAAAGAAGAATTCGTTAGGTTCGGGAGACGGAAGACAAGTAAATCAAACAGGTTGGTATCTTCCATTCGTTTTTCCATCTCGGATAATAATTAACTTCATCAGAACTGTTGCGCCTGTGTCATATTGCACGCGTACATGTATACAGGCACGCGATTCCAATCTTCCTGCTTTGTGTTTTGTTTGTTTGTTTGTTTTGTTTGTACGTGCACTTGTTATAGCGTCCATTCAAGCACTCTACTCAGAGGAGCTCCCGACTACAGAGCGGACACTGCATCGGAGTTTCACGCCGAAGCGCTGAGCAATTTCGAGTAAAGGACTTTCCCAAGGTCCCTACGCGGCGACTTGAGGTGGATTCGAACCTGCAACCCTTCGACTGCAAGGCGACAAACATACCCACTACACCACCGCGCCCGTGTGTCGACGCGTGTTGCACGATACGAACGCAAGTCGGGCAAACGGAATTTTGTGTGACATATCGTCCAATAGTTCTGGATAGAAAACCAATGTTGATATATTTACGTAAAATCTCTTATTTTTCCGAAAAAAACCGTGTTATCAGAAACTCGATGTTTGGCTTTAGTCGCTCGTTGCTTCAGCAAGTAATAAAGACATCCGTGGATCTGATAGAGCAATCATTGTCGCCTCATTTGCCGATGGAACATTCTACATCGAGACTGGGAAGTCATAAGCCGTTTAATCCTCGCACGCATGCGCGGTTACAATATTCGCTCATGATTGAGTTTCGCATCAATTCCTGGCGTCGCATTGATTCCCGATGTTTCGTTGTTTCGTTTAGCTTTCGCATTCGTTGCAATTATTCCTACATTGAGTTTTCTTCGGCGTTCGTTCGTCCGATTCCGTTTTCTTCCAGACTAATTTCCAGATCGTTTTGTCTCGAAGGGAAAACTAATTCGACGACATTACTAATTCGCTTCCCGAGTTGCATTGCGGCCAGAAACAGCAACGATCAGTTTCAGCATGCACCTCCTCCTCCGCCAGCCATTTCCCACGAAATTTACTTATGAGATTCGCTCATCAAATTATTTCTTCCCCCAACCACCCAACCCACAGAAAAAAACCGCATGCGCCTAGAATAATTTCGCACGCAAACAATCACCCAGACAGACACGAACTAAATCCAAAGCTCGTCAAGAAACATAACAGACATTATAATTACATAGACTAATGGATTTTCTGGACGTTCGACGAGTTGCAGCCTATTATAGGATTTCACCGAAAGTAATTTGTCTTCGCTTCCAATAACAATGCGCTGCACGTGCGTTTTTTCAAGCCGGAGAAAGCTGTTCTATCTACACAGCAGCCTGAGTGGCGGCACGACTTTTCGAAGTCTTTTCTTTCTCATGCTTGCGAGTTGTTTATGGCGTCGTAAGTTTGCGGCCTTTTCAATAGAGACAGCGTGCTTCAGCGCACAACGCTAGGTTCCGTCCATCACAGGTCGAATCATCGCAGTATAAAAGCCAAGCGCAGATGTTGTCTGAGTATAGCCTATTCGGCAAGCAGACTTTGCTTTATGAAGATGAAACACAAATAAGGCAGCTGTTAATTTATAATCTGCCCTACATA
>CATKHU010000282.1:0-2500 GCA_949752735.1 Lumbricus terrestris
AGACGCGCGCCAAGTGCAAGCAGTAATAAGCTGACGGTGATCATTAGGCCTATTATCCGTGTCACTACGTATAGACATACACGTTTCGCATTGTATACCTGATAATGAATTACAGGCCTCGGGATAAGTAAAGCTTATTCATGTTAATGGCACTCTTAAGTCGTTCACTTATAACCTGGTAATTTTGTAGATGGTCTTTGTTTAATATTCGCCAAATTTCGCTTTTTCTCAGAATAAAAATTGATCTGGAAAACCGTGCACCGGTAGCGGAAATCCCTTTAAGAGAATCTATATATTGTGAATCGAGACCAATTTTCAGAGGTCATGTTGGTGGACCAGGAGATGGTTGACGAGAGTGAATCTGAAGGTGACTGCGAATTACATGTATGACCTCTCGATGACCTCGGATGATGCACGCGCATATGCAGACGATGCCTTCTTCATATACAATGTATACGTGTATGCGAGGGCTTCATGGTGGGGCAAAAATATTGAACAGGCGCACGGTATCCATGCAGCTGTCGACGAGATTAAAACACGAAGACTGTCTTATGCACCTCGAAGAATATCTAGCAAAGGTCAAAGGCAAAGGCAAACAAAAGCAAGTGACAATTATAGTCTCACTTTGTAATATACGTATAAGCACGTTTGTATGCATTGTGCAATTATTATTTTTTATGTGTGTAAGCATATATAATGATGTATGCATTTACACGTGTGTGTCTATGACAATACAAGAGAAACTATTGAGCAAGTATACTTGGAACCGTTTTTATATCTTAATGAAGAGATGATAATAATGAAAGCAAAGCAGAAACACATAACGACACACGAAGTAGAATCGAATGCAATTCAAAAGGGTTAGCGTTTGGAATAGGCTATTCGGCAGGGTTAAAGAAGCAGAGTGTTAAAAAGGAGAACGAAGAAAAATACATGCGCTGGACATATGCAATTTAACCAAGACTCCGAAAGTTTGACATGCAGAGAGAGAGAGAGAGAGAGAGAGAGAGAGAGAGAGAGAGAGAGAGAGAGAGAGAGAGAGAGAGAGAGAGAGAGAGAGAGAGAGAGAGAGAGAGAGAGAGAGAGAGAGAGACAGACAGAGAGAGAGACAGAGAGAGAGAGAGAGAAAGAAAGAAAGAAAGAAAGAAAGAAAGAAAGAAAGAAAGAGAGAAAGATATATATATATAAAGAGAGAGAGAGAGAGAATGCCAATTGACCGAATTCCACACAATATGCATTACATTATGTTGCGAATAGTCTAGGAGCGCCTCGGAATAGATTTCTTGAAGAGGCGCTATTTAAATTCTCGAAATGGGCAAATGAATGAATGTATGTGAGATTTGAAGGAAACTGAGACTAAACGAAGATTATGATATTATGCTGAATAGATAATATATATATATATATATATAGGCTATATATATATATATATATTCTATATATAAATCCATGAGGACATAACATCATGCACTTGAACTATATAACAGTTATAACAATGACAAGGCATCATCTTCTGTAAAAAACGGTCATTTTCACAGGACTCCCCTGTATAACAGTTAATCCTCCGAACGTATACAAAGAATATACATGTAGGCCTATATCAGAACTCGGGACATGATTCGAACTGGCGACCAGCGATGGTGGCTATGACTAAATTCCAATTTGCCTGCATCATCATCGCTAACTCGAGCTTCCGTATTCCACATCGTCTCAGTTGTTTACGATTTCAACGCTAGGTGGCTACGCCGCTTGCGTATCTCGTCCGTGTTGATACGAGATGACGTTGTTTCGGAAACTCTGCCAAATTGATATTTACCGAGAGGAAGCCACACCTATACTGTAGAACAAGCCAATAGAACGAAGAATGATGACCATGAGGTGGTGTGAAGCCCTTGGATATCGAATCAATTTATTCATAACGGAAGCACGTGATAAGATGCCGCGAATTTTACGGATGACTTTAAAAGCGTCGGCTCATGGTCTCATGGTGTCATGGTGTCATGGTGTCATGGTCTCATAGTCTCATGGTGTCATGGTGTCATGGTGTCATGGTCTCATGGTGTCATGGTCTCATGGTCTCATGGTCTCATGGTCTCATGGTCTCATGGTGTCATGGTCTCGTGGTCTCATGGTGTCATGGTGTCATGGTCTCATGGTCTCATGGTGTCATGGTCTCATGGTCTCGTGGTCTCATGGTCTCATGGTGTCATGGTCTCATGGTGTCATGGTGTCATGGTGTCATGGTGTCATGGTGTCATGGTGTCATGGTCTCGTGGTCTCATGGTCTCATGGTGTCATGGTCTCATGGTCTCATGGTGTCATGGTGTCATGGTCTCATGGTCTCATGGTCTCGTGGTCTTGTGGTCTCATGGTCTCATGGTGTCATGGTCTCGTGACACTCATCCCTTCGAAGTTTCTGGATTTTTAAGCTTTTTCAGCAGAATACTAAAACTTGATGGTTCAACTAAAGCAGCTGGACAAATATAAAGAAAGAGCGCTA